>JAQIXQ010001092.1:0-17400 GCA_034700485.1 Pseudosinella alba
ACATATACATTTTACGGTGCATTTTGTTAAACATTAAAACACGATTTACAGCCGATTCCACCTTTATTCCTTCTACTATGACGGTATATGTCAATTTATTCGTTCTTGTCGTTAGTCGAAAAGGTTGCAATGTCCGTGGCATAGGTAATATAGACATTACATTTTTAATCTTACGCTAATCGTAAGTTACTTCAATACAACTGCATCATTATAATAATTCATGTAATAAGCAATGGTATATTTTGTCATTATGATTGTGTACTGCCGACAAAGCGGCGCGGCGGATACTATCCCGATCACTAATATACCCCTAGTCATCATTGACTATTAAAATATGGAAGTTCAAAGCAAGACAGTACTAACGACAAATTATTTTAGAAACCAACTTAGCATAATGAGATGCACTGCAGACGTTCTTAATTCGTCCGATGAATTTCTTTGTGCTATATTTTTTTAAACAAGCCAAGACAAATCCAACCTCATTGAAGACAACCAACAATACAGACAATCCAGCCTCATTTAAGACAACCTGCAACAAACACAAGGCCAACGAATAAATTATAGAATCCTCATTTAATTTTCAACATTTAGTTATTTACGCGGCTACTCTATAATTTCTGTTGCCAACGAGAAAATTGCTTGATAATTTTGCCTTGGTATAATATTTGATAAATTCAGCAATGCACTGAGTTGCTCACCTCCTTTCATGATGCAAACAATTGAAATGTATTGTAATGAGAATGAACATGCTAGAGTTGGTCTCACGAAACATTCTCGACGACATAATTTCGATAAACATGCAGATGTTTTCCGAAATGAGTTTTTTTTCTTTCCATTAAATAGAACTTACACCTACAATTGAACTGTTTGGTTTTAAGCATATCTGTTACCACTAGTCAACATGTCCCACTTAAACATTTTATATCAACCCCCCACATTACGGAAGTGTGAGCTATGGCAACTGGTGTTGTGGATTGCGTCCTGGCAGCAACAGCAGTTCCCAACCGCATTTTGATCGACGCAATCCCGCCCGATCGATGTCATTGCTTCCAGTATGGAGTACCTCATGAAACTTGGAATTTTCACAGTAATGGCAGGATTTCCAACGGATGGGATCAATCTACCATTTGAGATTTCCCCCGATTGTTCCATCAACACTGTCACATCGCCTACATCTGCACACTTGTCTACATCAGATCCAGGCCATCTGTTAGTAAATGGCAAGCCATATTCCGACTTGTTCTCGGCGACACATTTTGAGAATAACCAGTTGGACTTTTCAATTGACAATGTTCCCTTCCGCCTCCCAAGCATGTTAAACGTGCTCCTCAGCATGGGGAACACGAGACGATATAGGCACAACCAAAAATATTTCCGCTTTACTAGGAGATTCAGCGACAGCTCCTGCATCGTTTTCGTTATCCTCACTCCCACTTTTAAAGAAGCCATACGAGCAATTCATAAATCCGGGTTTGGAACCTCTGACTATGCCACGTTCCTTGTCAAAGTGCAAACCATAGCTAAAGAAGACGCCCTCATTTCAAGGTTTTCGAAAGCTGGGTTGTTCAAGTCGAGGTCCCAACCTTTTCATGCTGACATCGTATTCTTCTCTGAAGCCTCCCCATCTCATGTTGGTGTGCATTGCTATTTTAGTCCATACGAAAATCTCCGCATGCTTAACGCAACCTCCATGTCCTTGCCCTTTCTACTGGCCAAGCAGCTAAACAACAAGGGTCACGGCCGTCATTTGCTTTCGGATAAAATTCTGCATCTTATAGATCATGTGTGGTGTCTCCAATTTAGCGAATCGACGAGATCAACTTTATATCGGCATTCTCAGGAGTGCTCCAATCCGAATTTGATAATTATCGGTATGCTCTCGGCCACATTAAACCTGACAATTCAAATGAAAGATTCCAAGATCCCTCTTACCAGCCGAAACGGCATGTCTTGGTTTCTCGCGGCTACCTCAATGGAGAGCTTGAAATTCAGCATTCCCAATTACTTTGCCAGTAAACGGGGCTACTATGTGGTATTCAGTGAAATACCGTGGAATCTGGTCTCCTGCATGGAAGCTTCCAAGCTAGCATCCTTTGACTATACAGCTTTGTCCATCATACCCTGGCAGGTGTGGATCTGCTTGACTTTACTTGTCCTAATTTTCTCATTCATTTACAAAAGCATTTGGTTTGGGCTGGACATCTTATGGCCAATTATCGAACTACCATTGAACCTCCCTCACAACCGGAAGGTAATTGGGGTATATTTGACAATGTCGGTTTTCCTGAGTGCCACCTACTCGGGCTATTTCACAACGAGTGCCATCCACCTCACAAGTTACCCCAAGTTGACCAAACTGATGGGGGAGAATTACCGAGTGGTTATTTTGGGTATGAGCAGCAATCCAATTGCAAAACGGCTTATTGGGACAATGTTGAACATTCTCCCATCGGATTTGATACGGGCTCTTCAGAACGTCATGGGGAATGGGAGGGATGTTAGCGTAGGGGAGCTATTCCATAGCTCTGAATATCTTAGTGATGCAGGTCAAATGGTAGAGCAAATGGTCATGGATAAGCTATTTGTTTTTAGCAATCATCAAAGCATGGACTCGCTGAGTGTTGCCCTTGGGACTGGGATGAAATTGGTTAATGACAAATTCATTTGCAAAAGGATGGACCTGAGAAGTTACATCCCGGTAACGCTCAATGTGGGAATCAGGCTTCATCAGTATATGTCCCGTCGTGTGTACAATGTGCTTCATTATTATTTACAAACGGGAATATTCGATTTTATTGAAGGGTTCAGGATGTTTGCAAAACACTGGAAATTGTCCAAGGAAATTGAACTGAAAAATTTGCATGGCTTCATGGAGCCCACTGCAGAGTCTATAGAGCTAAGATCGGTTTTGACGTTGACTGGAGTCTGGCATCTCATTGTTTGCTTGAGTCTACTGCTAATGTGGCTAATGACATGGATTTGGCATTTGATAGTTCACAAGATGGTGAGAATAGGGTTTGCGGCAGCAAAAGGAAAGGAGCTATGCTTGTGCTTCCGGAGATCAACTCCCGTTTCCGAGATTAATACTACATTCCACGAACCATCTTATAGAACCTGTAGATTTTGTTAGTGCAACTTATGTAGTTTTATCTTTTTTTTCGAGCCATTTAAATTCAAAACTGTGGAGCAAATTTATCCACTAGTCGCTCAGCATCCCGTGTCTACTTGGCACTTGTCTGGGTTGCGGTATATTGAGATTTGTACAATGTCAACTGGAATATGATTTCTGGGTTGGACTTGACGATTTCTGGTTAGTAGAATGCTAGAAAATTTTGGTTGTCCTTTGTAAAAAGTTAAGTGGATGCCCTCAACATCGTCATTAACATTCATTTACCAAATATATATTTTATAATAACTGTAAATATTTTAATTGTTTAGAACCATCTACTATTAAATTGGACAATTCAATCATTTCACCTGTCCTTGACATTTACTTCAAAGCTAAAACTATATTTCTACGCCGCCAAAGCCACTATATTACATTCACCTGGAAAATCACAAGTGGTGTCATGTCATGCTCTATTGGGTGTATTTCAAGCAGTATCAAGTTTTGAGTTCCATCCCAAGTAAATGTCATTTTGTGTTACGTTACAACGTCATAGTCAGTCAAGCGCTACCCCGGTCACGGAATTCTGAAATTATAAGTGAGTCTATCATTTTGCCTCCTGCCTGTTGATGGCCAGAGCAAAGCAAGCAGTTTGAAAGATGAATGTCGTGAGCAAGCGAAGAACAATAAATGTTATTGATTAATGTGTTATAGTAATAGTAATATGTATTAGTAAAAATGTGACGGCCGTTACCCTCCAGATCCTGACCTCCAATGTCACTCTTTTTTCCCAGCCTCCAGAACCCAAGTGGAGACTGGTCTACAGATTCGAATCACAGAATAGCCCAGAACTTTCGGCGGAGATGGCCCCAAATAATTCCCCCAAAATCAGAGAATCCCAATTAGCAATCAGCGCCCTTCCCCTATCCTCCATTAATCAATTAATCTTCTACTTCAACACTAGATACTAACCAGGGGTCTTCCAGAAATGCCGGCGAAATTGTGGAGCAAATGACGAATGACAAACTATGCATGCTTGGCATACATCCAAACATGAACGCGCTGAATGTGGCATTGTAAAATTGAATGAAACTGGCAAAGGATAAGTTCATATGCAAAGCGAGGGTCCGTGTGATCGACGTGCCCGTATCGCTTAATGTCGGATCAATGTATGTCGCATCATGTTTACAAGGTTGTTTATGATGGCATGCAAAGTGGGAAATTGAATTTCATAGAAGGGTTCAAAATATTGAAAGGGAGTCGGATCTGCAAAACATGGATAGATTTTTTAACCCGAGGCAGTACAATTGGAAAAGGACCTGTGCTGTCATTGGCTAGGTTGAATATAGGATTTCCATGGTATTGCAGGGCATTTGGCTTCTAGGTTGGTTCGGGCGACTTGTAGTAAGCCGAGTTTGCAAAATAATTGGTGACATGTGTGGAAACTCAAATTCGGGCCTTCTAAATCATCGAAAATATAATGTCAAGGAGGCAGGTAGCCCTTAGTAACATATACTTATTAATGCGCATCATTAATAAGTGTGTGTGCATATGTATTCTATATTTTAAGTAATGTTCATTCTCTTTTAATGGTTTAGTTTAAAATATGTCCATGCGGACGTGTTAATGTGCTATCATGCCTCAAGGAAATCGATGTCGTCGCCAATAACTGAAAGAGCTACAATCCCAATATCATGGGTGATATAGACATTAGTTTTTAATTCGGGTAGCAACTGATAAGTAATATATGTTACGATTTGGATTGTTCACTGCCAACAAAACGACGGCTCAATTCCCTATCACTATCCCTCTACTTATTATTAAGCGTTCATGCTTAATTATTAAAAATATGGACATAGAAAGCAAGAAGCCACTAATTGCAAAATATTTTAAGAGTATTTTATTAACATAATAAGGTGGCTTGTAGAAGTTCTTAATTGTTCTCTTGAATTTTATTCGTGGCAGATTTTATAAAAAAAATAAGCCACGCTAAACTCATCCTCTTTTAATACCGCACACATTAATGGCAAGACGAACAAATAAATTATATCATCCTTCATAAACCATCGACATTAAGTAAGCGGCTGATGTACCTATTAGCAGTAATATTCCTGTTGACAACTCGGACAGAGCTAGATAATTCGCCGTAATATATTATTAGACTTGTTCGACACGGCGTTGTGTACCTCCTTTTATGATGCAAACAATATAAATGAATTTGAATGAGACAAACAAGGTTGAATTGGCCTCCCAAAACATCCTTGGCGACAAATACAATTTTGGTAAATACATGCATTGTCTGGTGTTTTTCGGACAGGTGTATTTTCCTTTCCCCATTGAATAATGTACAATTAATGTAATTGAACTGTTCGGCTTTAAACATTTGCTGCCAGTCAACATGGACCGCATAACCTTTCTACATGAACCACCCACACTAAGGATGTGTGGGATTGAGTAATCGGCATTGTGGAATGCTTCCGGATGGAAACAACCAGTGTCGAGCCACATTTCGATCGTCGCATTTGCTTATCCGATACTCCAGTATTCCGGAATGGAACACCTCATAAAACTAGGCATTTTCATAGTAATATCAGTATATCCCTCGGATGGGATCAATCTTCCATTTAAAATTTCTCCGGATTGTTCCATCAACATTGTCACATCGCCTTACTCGCAACCCACCCTAGCCTCCGAACCTGGTCATTTATTTGTAAATGGCAAATCATTCCCTGATTTGTTCGCGTCGACACAATTTGAATATAATAAACTTGAGTTTTCAATTGACAATGTCCCCTTCCGGCTTCCAAGCATATTGAACGTGATCCTCCCAATGGGAAATAGACGGCGATATAGACATGACCAAAAATATTTCCGGTTTACCAGGAAGTTCAGCGACAACTCCTGCGTCATATTTATCATCCTCACTCCCATCTTTAAAGAAACCATTCGAGCAATTCATAAATCCGGATTTGGGACTTCTGACTATGCCACGTTCCTCGTCAACGTACAAACCCTAACCACAGAAGACCCCCTCATTTCAAGTTTTTCCAAATCTGGCTTATTCAAGACGGACTCCTCCTCATTCCACGCAGACATCCTCTTCTTCTCCGAATCCTCCACATCCCAAGTTGGGGTTCACTGCTATTTCTGTCCCGATGCAAATCTTCACCTACTCCACGCCACCTCCCTATCCCCAACCAGGCTCATCTCCAAACAGCTCAACAGTCAGGGTTTTGGCAGGCACATGATCTTTGATCGGATAGTGCATTATATCAAACATGATTGGTGCCTCCAGTTCCCGGAATCCACGAGATCCACTTTGTATCGATATGCTCTTCTGCATTGCGACAATCCCAATCTGATGATTGTCGGTTTCACCGCAGCCACGCTGAACATGACTGTGCAAATGCAGGATTACAAACTCCCAAGTTGGAGCAGGAGTGGCAGTGCCTGGTTCCTCGCCGCTACTGCATTGGAAAGCCTGAAATTCAGCATCCCAAATTATTTCGCGAGCAAGCGGGGCTACTACGTTACATTCAATGAGATCCCGTGGAACTTGATTGCATGTATGAAAATATCCAAACTGGCATCCTTTGACTATACCGCTTTGTCAATCATAACATGGCCGGTGTGGATTTGTCTGATTTTGCTCGTCCTAATTTTCTCCTTTGCTTATAAAAGCATTTGGTTTGGGCTGGACATATTCTGGCCCATTATTGAACTCCCATTAAATCTCCCCCACAATCGAAAGATGATATTTGTCTATTTGGCAATGTCAGTCTTCCTGTGTGCAACCTACTCCGGCTACTTCACTACCAGTGCCATCCACCTCACCAGTTTCCCAAAGTTGGAGATATTGACCAGGAAAAACTACCGCGTGGTTGCATTGGGAATGAACGGGAATAACCGGATGATGAAAAGGATAATAGGCATTGTCCTGAATTTGCTCCCGCCCGACTTGGTAAGGGCCCTTACGAGTGTGATGGGAAATGGAAGGCATGTTAACTTGGGGGAGCTGTTCCATAATCCTGGCTATGTCAACAATACCGCAGGAGTTGTGGAGCAAATGGCTCAACAGAAGCTGTTTGTGTTTAGCATGCACTCCAACATGGACGCGTTGAATGCAGCGTTGGGAACTGGGATGAAGTTGGTCAACGATGAGTTCATTTGCAAAAGGATGGACCTGCGAAGCCACATCCCGGTCACGCTCAGTGTGGGGATTCGGCTACATCAATATATGTCGCGGCACATGTACAATGTGCTGCATATGTACCTGCAAAGTGGGATTTTAAATTTTATGCATAACTTTCAAATGTTTGCAAAATACTGGAAACTGTCAAGGGAAGTGGAGATTAACGATTTGCAGGGATTTATGGAGCCCAAGGCGGAGTCATTTGGATTCAGGTCTGTGCTGACTTTGACCGGAGTGTGGCATATTTTCGTTTGCATGGTCTTACTGCTACTGTGGGTGTTGACTTGGAGTTGGCATTTGGCAATTTACGAGGGTGGGAGAAAGATTGGACGGTTTTTGGTAAAATATGGGAGGAAGATTGCATGCAGATGCATGAGTCGGTCAACTCCCGTTACCGAGTTTACTTTTGAATTCAACCATGAGCCATCTCGAGTTAAATGGAGATTTTGCTAACACTTTGTTGTTACTTTATTTTCATGACAGATTTGAAAAATAAATGCTTTGCTGGAATTTTACATTTTGGTTTGGGTCTTAATTGATTTTACACAATTCATATATCTATAATACACTTGGACACTTCTATCACAATGAATTTTGAACCAACAAGCGCGGGACGGCAACATACTCTGAAAAAACCTGCTGAATTCACCATCCATTTAAGCATGGTTTGAAAATCACAACCGAAATGCCTCCATATTTTACACAAATTCTCTAGAATAAAACAGAGCAATGCTAATGACAAACCCATACAAAGAAGTGTAAATATGACCACGACATTCCCTTCCAGGGATGCCCCTCTGGGCTCACCCCCATCCGTACGAATGCTTCTTTCCGGATGGGAAATCATCCAAAGAAAATTCATCCACCGGTCACCAATCCCTGACTCCTTGAAATACCTCACTCGCTTAATCAGAAATAGGGGGATGAGCCCCTTCAAGTAAAAGCCCAAAGTCGACTGAAAATAAACTTCCTTCCCAATATTAGCATGAAGCCCTGCCTTCCGAAGCTCCCCCGTATAATTATACCCTCTGGCGGCAGGAACAATCAGTGCTACTTGGTTGCACCCATTTAGAAATTCAAGCAAAGTTTCCCGTTCCGCCTCGTAATAATCCCGCTTGATGTCGGAAATAAACTGTGTCATTTGATATAAGGATAGTTGATTATGATAACTCAATTTGAAATACTGGGTTATGGAGTGGTTGAAAAAGTGGGTTGGAAACAGGCTGGTGTGATTCTTCACCAATTCAATAAGCCTTAGTTGATCCCCTCCATCGAAATGCTTTGCCATTTGGGCCCATGATTCCATCGTCTGAGAATGAACGTTAACCAGGTCCTGAGCATTTACATCCCTGATAAGATGCTGCCCAACTACCAACGTGGGATTGTAATCCAGTCGCGTTCCAACATGAATTGTGCCCGTCTCCGAATATACGGTAAAGTTGTGGCTGATCAGTTCCCGGAAATATTGGAAGGTGAGGGGCGTCCTTGGAAGGATCATTTTGTAGACGTTCGTGTTTTTATAGCCATTGCTGAGCACAATCCCGGCAAGGAGGATGCTCAATGCTATGATCCGAACCGGGTTGGCCTGGAGTTGACTTCCGGGGAATGGATCCCCCTGTTCCAGGAGCACCTTAGTCAATGACGTAAAGTTGGTCATCATCAATGCAGTTGGCCGGGAAAGTTTTTCCATCTTTGACAGCAACACTTGCAAAGTTGGTATTGTAATCAGGAAGGATATGATAAGCCATGCCCAAACTCTTGGTTCATAAGCGGCGACCAATTCCTCAAACGTTAATGACTGAACCCCTCTCCACCCACAGCTTACGAAACGGAGGGCGTTCAACCTATCCGGGAGAAAGAGAGGGAGATGGTGGGGATGCGGAATGAAATCCGGGAAAGTTTCCAATTCCGGAAGTAGATATTGCTTTGGCATAGAAACTCCTTCCCATTTTGCATCTTCCCGGGTTAAAGTTTCCCAATTGGAGCAAGCTTCCCCAGAATATGTTTGATAAGTGTAATTCTTCCAGATGCTCGTCCACAGGTAGACCGCCAAGTGAACAAATTTGTCATTCTGATATGGAAAGATGTACCGTACATCTCTTAGAGCCTTGTACCCCTCCTTACTCTTGAATAGATTACGACATAACTTGAAATGATGGTCGAAGTCTAGGATTTCATTCCTTACGGAACGGAGAAGGGGAAGGTAGCCAAAGCGAATTTTTGTAAAATCTTGGCCCGGGACGGATTCCTTCTGGTGACCACCAATTTCCCCCGACAGACCGTCCCAAGTTACTAAATTGTTGTCATTCGCATCCGGAGAAAGATTAAGCATGACCCGTCTCGGGCAATTGAAACAGAGCATGACTCGTAGTTCAACTTGGCCAATATGGGAGGAAACTGGAGTTGCTGATTCTGAGTGCTCAACTAATTTGCTAGTTGTCGTTGTGTTCAGGAGGAACCAATGTGTCACGAGGGAATGGTAAAACGTATTTCAGCTCCCATCATCCTTGGAATAGCAAGATTCAAACCAGTTGTCCAAGCTGGAATATTGCATTTTCGCAGGGAGTTTGGCAAACTCAGTTAGCGGAATGACAATAAAGTAAACAGACGGAACAGATTTGGGTAAGCTTCGTCTTAGTTCATGAGAGTATGGTAGAGACATATACCACAAATTGGGATATGATGGAAACACGATATCCAAGTAGCCCTTGTGCTCTGGGTTGTTTCCAGAATAGAGCTTACGCAACTTCAACTTGTCTCTCAGGTCGGCATGTCGGGGTGGGAGGATTTCCAAGTTTATCTCACAATTCCAAGGTCGGCTGTGCTGGACCAGGGATGAGAAATCAAATTGGGCGCAATGACTTGCTACCATTTTGACATTGTTGTAGTGAGAGTGATATCGAAATTCCTCCAGAATTTCCATACAATGAGTCCAGACAGAGTTGGTGTGGTTGGGAGCTTTCAACGCCCAAATCAAGTCAAGCTTGGGCTCAGTCAACAAATGTCTTTTTCTGAGAGCTATAACCTCCACTCTCCGAAGAAGTACTGGTTCCTGTAGTCCTCCAAAGTATAGACTCAATTCTCTAAAGTATGTTATGTAAATTAGGCAGTGATGACCAGCCAAACTGGTGGAGATAAATTGGTCCAGGTTATCAATTCCATCCGAGTGACCCCAGAATGAGAAGATTCGACTGTTGTAGGCTGAAATCAGACTATCCTTCTGGTCCCTTATCAGGTCAAAGGAGGATGGGACTCCCAACGACGTATTTAATGCATGAAAAAATGCCAGTAACAAAAGTTGTGATGCTTTTCTGTGGGGATCCATGATTGACATAGACATGGCTGACCGTTGCTTGGTGTTGGTGATTGTTTTTCCTTATCCTGTGTCAAACTAAAGAAGGGCCTGGGAAGTGGAATTGAGGTAACGACAAATATGTTCTTATATCAGACTGTTTGGGCAAACCACGTTATTTCCAACGTAACGTTATAATCCACGCTATATCGAAATTTTTGAAAGTACTTTTAAAATAACGTTACTTTATATGGATTTAGCGTTTACGGCCCAAACAGTCTATCGTCGTTTTTTACGCTTTCTCTTTTTGAAGTGTTTCTCTAAGTTTCAAATGTTTTCAGTGAAGGGGAATATATTTCCTTACATAAAATATTTGGAGAAAGTTGCAGTTACGCACTGAATAGCGGCAAGCACTCTTCTGATATTGTATAATAATATTGTCATATCATTATGTAATAAAATGTTGTACATATGGATTGTAAATATTGTTGCCCATTATTGGCTGTCATTAAGGTCTTAAAGTAACGTAATGTTTTTGCTATAACTCATCTAATGATTCCACTCGTGCTCCATTGTCAGTGTGCGAATTAAAATATATTTTTCTCCAAAATAAGTATGTCGTACGTAAAAAGCGATGATTTCACTGATATTATGACAGAAGAGATAATGTAAGAAGAAATTGTAATCGATGTAGGCTTCGCAATGGCACATACGGAGGTATTCAAAACAGCAAGATAATTGTTTTAATCAGGATCAGGAGTAATAATATTATATATTCAATTTTGCACAATTTAGAGTAATTGTGCAGTTAAAGAGGCATGACACTCACAATGGAGCCTAATTGCAAAGTAGAATTAGACAAAAACCCTGTCACAAGATAAAGTGGCATTGCTTATTAATAGCGTTCTTAAACCTAGTTTACGAAGTGATAATCACTTTATTATTCCTCTGAATCCACCAAGCCATAAGCAGTTTCACAAGTATGTACCCATTATACCAAACCACTTCTGCGACAAACACCCCGATTGTAATAAAACTGGTACTGGTCCAATAACTCCAAACAGCCTTCAGTGCTGTCAAAGATACCATGGAAAACATTTCCTTCAAATGGCTGTCCTCACTTTCCTCACAATCATTCAAGCAAAATAGGTGTCTCCGACGAAGGCTCCCAAAATAACTCATGTCTGCTCTGGTCCGATTCAACTTTCTGTAAATTACGGCTGCTTGCTCTACTTTCCTACCATCCCGAATGTGATCCTCCCATTTACCGGGCAACCCGGATCCCTCCAGCTGAGCTAAACTGTTGACCAGTATGTGGTACAAATAGTTGCCTTGCACGGTTACGAAGGTGCTATAGCCAAAATATGAAACCGGAACAGGTTTTGATACCCAATATGAGCTGAATTGCCGGATCAAGCTTGACAACTCTGCAATGGGTTGTTCCAAATCAAGCATGGCAAACCTCTCCGGTAGTTTAACGAGATGTGTGTGATTTGCTACAGCAGAACCGTTGGCCATTGTATTATATGCAAAATCATCAATACGCTCATCTGAAAACCAGATTAGTCTTTCTTGAAGGTTCCGAAGCAGAACTTTTCTTTGTTGTTGAAGGCCATCCCCCCCTGTCAATATATCTGGGATGATCAAGTCATTCAAGCAGGAAATGTCCAACGAGTCGATATTACAGCGTGCATTTGTCCCGATCGGGATTTTACTCTCCAGCACTGACTTCAAGTTTCCCGGGGATTGTGACTCATGAGTGGTGGTCAATGATGAGAACAAAACGCCTCGATAGCCTTGAGAAAGGAGGAGGACCATTAAGCTCCATGAAAACCAAGTGCTGATTGAAATCCAGTTGTGTCCATTGACCGCTGTGGCGCTACCAGGTTGATCCAGTAGAAGGCTGCACAGCGCGAACCAAACGCCTCCTAATTTATATGCCCATGCTATTCCTGGGAGATTACGGAATCCGGAAGTGGAAACCTCTCCCCAAATGAGCATGTAAATTGCAGAGATGACCACGCTGGAGATTAGCAGGAGTAGCCAAACACGCCACTCAAACGGTCTCAACATCCCGTCAACCCGTTCCCGTACTTCCAATTCGGAAAAGTCCCGAAAGATTGTGACGAATGAGTAGTACTCATTCTCACTCATGAAGGGAATCCATTGCATGTCTTCCTCATCGGCATCGATTCCGTCAGCTCCACCAATTGTGTCATCGTACAATTTAGAATGCGGGGTAATCCCGGGATTCTCTTTAGAAATTGAAAAATTAAGCGGCATGCTGATCACCAGTACCAGTACCAGTGCATTCGAAGTTGGATCGGTTGATTAGGTACTGCTTGCAGATTTCCATTGGGTTTCCCTGTGGCTCTTTAAGATGGAACATTTCGTATTCAATCAATACTCCTTTCATATTCCGATGAAGTGACCTCCACGCCTCAAAAACTTTGTATGGCTCAACCGGAACCATTTTGATGTGGGAGTCGTTGCAGTGGAGACAGATTAACCGTATGTGCTGGAAATCGACTATTTCCATGAAGATGAGTCCAGGCACGTCCATGTCGATAAATATCTCTTGCAAATGTTCAGCATGGGTTTCTAGCTTCCCTTCTGTCCAAGAAGGGAATTGCAAAATCCATAAATAATTTGGCAACTGGTCGGTCAGCGCTTCACTAACTGTGTCGTTCTCCAAATATTCCAGTGTTGAAGGCAGAATCAGATGGACGGTGCAAATTGCGAAACGTTTGGGGATTAGTTCCAGTTCCACTTCCGCTTCAATTGATGATGGTGGATAGATGACCTCCGTATATTTGGAACTGTTACTTTCAAGATCGATTGCATACTTCACCAGGTCAAAGACCATGATTGAAACTGGCACATTTTCAAACTGTTCTTCAAGTATTCGAAAAATCTGATCCTGATCCCCATCAAAATCCTGAATGTGGAAATAGGTAAAGGTGCACTCGCTGAAAGGATCGAATACTGATGTTTTGAAATTGTTGGGAGCTGGCGGTGATAATGAAGCAAAGATAAAGTGATTCATAAAAGCGATGCAAAGGACAGAAAATAAGAAGTTAATGAAATTTGTAGAAAACATAATGCTTTATTATTGTATTTAAAAAGTTATCAAAATTTCATATAAAAAATAAATATTTTTATTTTCTCGTAAGCCTCCCGATTCAGGTATTAGTACAATAGTTAATGGACGTACTAAGGTGGTTTCGGCTCTCCAAATACAAATGGATATGTAAACGAAAATGTCTGTTGGGTTGGGTGGGCATTGGTTGCCAGCACAACGATCCATATCAAATTTGTAGCTTCTAAACGTCAAGTAAATATGCAACCAAATATTATAGCTCCGGCTTCCACTATATTTTGATAAGGAAGCTTATCCTAAGCAGTATAATTAAGAGATAAGAATGAGGATAAAGAAGAATATTCCACAAAACAATGTTCCACAAAACAAAAACAAAACTCTAACGAAGTAAGAAAAGCTTGAATTTTATTGATGTTTTATTTATGGTTTTTGAGGAGCATCAATTGGACGATGATGACGTGTTATTTTGAAATTGCTAGTTAGACCAGGTTTCAGTTCCCAGAGGAAATATAAGATGTTTTTCCGCGATTTAATGGAAGGTTGAAGGAAGCCGTGGCTAGGTTTTTGATATTTTAAACATGATACAAGATATGACCGCATGTTCAAGTGCGAATAATATGTGTATTTGTGATTTGACATTTTTAAAAATGTCCAATCACAAATACCCATATTATTCTTGAACCCATAATTATATGCTTCATTTTCAAAGCGGACAGCTCATTATCGTCAACCAAGGTTTTTATATATACACTATATCTAAGGTTTATGATCTTCTAATATCAACAGGCAGACCATTCCAATTTGCAAGACAAGTTTTAAAAAATACACGGTAGTCAAAAAATTCATGAAATTGAGGATCTTCTTTCTAGGGTGATTGGATAAAATAGTATTCATGAGGCTAGTGAGTAGCTCCAACGCATGTTCATTTTCGAGGATGCCGACGATTAGTACGTTGTTCATCTAATGATATGTCTGTTTTTTTTATGAAGATTTTTTTTAGCTTGTGTGAGTTCATTTACTTGTGAGTCCAGCATGTTGGAGTTCTCATCTTGTTCTTTGTCATTTTATTCAACGACAGTCAAAGGGATTCTATGGAGATGCATGAGGCGGTCCACTCACGTTACCGAGTTTAATTCTATATTCGACGACAAGCCGTCTGGAGTAAACTGGCGATTTTTTAAAAATAATTTTGGTCACGAAAAATTAAGACTTGAATATTATGCATTTTCAATTCTACATGTTGCTAATGTTATATATGATGATAAGACTTTTTCCATGGAATGTAAAAAGTACATGGAGAAAAGATAAAAACATGAAAAAATGATTGCATATGGAAAATATAAGCATAAAAATGGAAAAAAAAATGATATATTTTTTTAACATAAATTATCCTTACTGCTGATGTGCGTATTTTGCGCATTATTTGTTTCGTCATTAAGCACTAATTGTAAATATAATTCTTTGCTGCAACTCATGCAGTGACTCTAGATCCATGCTAGTTCTGCGATTTGAAACACATTCATCTCTCAAATAACTAAATCGTAATTGGTTGATTGGCTAACTTGAAGAATCATAGACCAAGTAAAGCACATGGTTGTTCAGGTTTATGATTAAAAATTATGACTTATAAGGGGCCATGTGGCATGTTTAGAGTTGTATAACATTGTTAGTTCTAAACATGTACAATTGAGTATCTTGTTTATGAAAAAAATATGGCATGATACAATTTTGAACCGGGAAACCTTTTTTTAGCCAGTCTTTTTCAATTCAAAAATGATCAATGCAGTAATTATATATCCAACACTTCCTCAGCCCCCTCAACCTAATACAATTTGCAGCAAACACAATATATGATTATAGAACGGAGCAACTTTGTGAGCAATTTACAATTTTATTTTCAACCAGTGGCACATAACAAGCTCAACTCAGCAAACATGGGCGTTGAGATGTGTTTACAAGAATCTTCCTTAAAAAACAGGTCAATTTTTTAAGGACAATGACAATAACATTGTTATTATAACAATGATACAAACAAGCAATTTATATCACTTTCATGATATATCATGATATAACTTTCAAAAGCACATGTTTGGAAAGTTTTTGGATAGTTGAACGAAACAAGAGTGAAGGACTATTAGGCAAGTAAACAAATTTGGCAACATTGCATAAAAACATAACTCAAACAGAGAGAATATAAGATACAAAAAGATAATTCGAATGTATGCATTTGTAATTGTCAATGCTAGGCTTCATTCGCTACAGTAATATGAAACACTATCAACGGGGCAAACACCAAACAAGGACCGCAATTCGACACTTTGTCAGCTACCTCTCCAACACAATCAAAATTGTTACTCTGCCCATCATGGATTGTTTCGGAAAGGTCATGCTCGTCTTGAAACTAATCTACTTTATAGCAAATGTAGAAATTTTTAATGTGGAAGGAATCAAACTGCCATTTGAGATTGCTCCTGATTGCTCCGTCAACATTGTGACATCTCCCGTATCTCACCCCACACAAAACTCCGATCCTAGTCATGAGAATTTAAATCAAAATATCCACTCCGAGTTGTACCCTTTGACGTATTTCGAATCCACCAAATTAGACTTTTCAATTGATAATGTCCCCTTCCGTCTCCCAAGTTATTTCAACATCCTCCTCCCCATGGGAAATAGTAAACGATATAGGCACAACCAAAAATATTTCCGTTTTCAGAGAAGATTCAGCGCCAATTCATGTAACATCTTTATACTCCACACAAGCTCCTTTCAAGATACTGTTCGAGCAATCCACAAATCCGGTTTTGGAACTTCCGATTATGCCATGTTCCTTGTCAACGTGGCTCACCTGTCCACAACTGACCTACTGATTTCAAGATTTTCAATGGATGGCCTGTTTCGAACTGGCTCTTGGACATTTCACGCGGATATCTTATTCTTTTCTGACTCCGACCCAATCCATGCTGGGGTCCATTGTTATTTCTGCCCCGATACGAATCTGCATCTTGTAGGCGCCACTTCATTATCATCGGCACGGCTCCTCTCCAAGCAGCTCAATAGCAAAGGCTATGGCCGGCAGTTGATCATGGACAAAATTCTGCACCATATAGGTTTCGAGTGGTGCCTGGAATTCTTGGACTCGACCAGACCCAACTTATATCAAAATGCTCTCAACTGCTCCAGTCCCAATTTGGTGGGGGCTGGCCTCGTTGCCGCCAGACTAAACATGACCATCCAAATGAAGGAAACCGACATCCCTCGTCCACAACGAGTTGGTCGTCCCTGGTTCCTCGCCGCCTCCGCATTGGAAAGTATGAAATTCAGCATTCCCAATTATTTTGCAACCAAACGGGGCTACTACGTGATACTCAATGAAATTCCGTGGAACCTTATCAGCTGCATTGAAACTTCCAAGCTGTCCTCCTTCGACTATACACCCTTGTCAATCATAACTTGGCCGGTGTGGATCTGCATGGCTTTGCTTGTCTTGACCTTCTCATTTGTCTACAAGAGCTTGTGGTATGGGCTGGATGTCTTGTGGCCAATGATGGAACTGCCGTTGACCCTCCCTCATAATCGGAAAATTATCGGTTTGTATCTAATTATGTCGGTTGCGATCAGCACGAACTACTCCGACCAGTGCCTTCCACCTAACTAGTTTTCCGGGGCTGAAGAAATTGCTTGCTCAAAATTACCGTAATGCCCTGCCC
>JAQIXQ010001093.1:0-17371 GCA_034700485.1 Pseudosinella alba
TGGAAAATTCGACTCCCTTCTCTGACATTTGAACTTGTTTGATAGAATTTACAAATTCTTTAAATGCGAAGAATGCCACGATCCGTTCAGGATATTTTGAGCGAAGTCCATTAGAAATCCTCTGGAGTTGAACTGACTTGCCGATTCCGGAACAGCCGGTGATTAGAATGTGAGGATGACAAGATGAGGTGGTTGATGGAAGGGACTCCAACAGTTCCTGATCACTTACTTTATAGTTCATCCCTTGCTCGATAAAGTCCACCAGCTTGTCTACTTCCCCCATTGACTCCTTCCATACAAGTTGTTCCCCTTTACACTGCAGCCAATGAACTGGGAGAGTGGTCTTCTCAGAAATAAATTTAAAATGCTCCACCTCATCCAAGACTATGAACCTGGCGGTGACTTTATCCTGACCAATGAGTTCGGTTGAGTTCCTGGTCCACTCGTTCCTGACTCTTGAAGCCAGTTCATGACGCTCCATCCCCGAAATCACAAATACGTTTGGGGAGGATGCGGGATCGAATATCTTGTCTGAGATGATCCGCCCGCCCAATAGCTTTCGTTGGATGTGGAAGCCAGGCTCCTCAGGATTTTCAATTTGGTTGTCCACTGAAGTATTTCCACCTTCCGTCATATCATCAACTTCCATTTCTCACTTTGGTAATGGCAGGATGGCGACTTCAGCGACTTGTGAGAAACGTCTGCAAATATAAATTCCAAATTCACCATTCATTCTAAAAAAATACTTAAAGTCGGTTAATATATTTCATTGTCAAATATTTTATTTGGCATAGATTAAATGGACAATATCTCACTCATTTTCAATTAAATGATTCACCAGAAACTGATATTCAACTTTAATTTGCGATAATTCTTGTTATAGGATATTGGATAGACTTTTTTTTACTAAACACAAATTCCGAGCGAGTAAATAATATAGCTCTGACAATGAACAGAAACAGAGGAAAATGTTAAGGGACATCCCTACCCATTCTTATTCTAGCTATACAGATCTGTAGTCATATATAGAACTCTCGTTGAATGACTGTGTGGTCCACTGGATGGAATTATCTTAACGTATTCCTAATACATGAGGATATCATATCATATCATATTCCACCTTCTTAAGCCCATCTTGTTTAGTATTGTTTAGTATTATGAGATTGGCAGAAGGAAGGAAGATTCCGAGTTGAGTGGAAAGTCAAGTCCTACGCCATGTGCCAAATACATACCCACCAACCTACCCATAAGAGTTATGGAGAAACTGATTTTGAATGCAACTTATTATGAAAGGAAAAGGACATAGTGAATTGTGATGATGATGTTTGGGTCCATTACAGCCTGTAACTTACATGATTTTACATGTGAATATTATGAATTAGGAACATTACTAGAGTTATTCCTAACCAAGAGCCTTTCGTTTTCTCCCCTTCCTCTTCTGATTGCATGACATTGAATGTGATGCAGTGCTAAATTAAATTCATGTGTAACTTACTAATACCTTGGTCAAGTTCGGAAATGGGCAATATCGGATCGGAGAGTTGATTAAAAAATAGTTGAGTGATAGATACAAATAACATTCCTCCAAGTTCCTGCAAATCATCAGTTTATGCCAACTCAAAAAATACAAAAGATATTCTAAAACTACCCAATTCAATTCATGATATTGGCTATGTATATGATAGAGGATGGCTTGACTTGACTGCAAGCTTGACTGCATTGCAGTCAAGGAAAGGACAAAGGAAAAGATTCACTCTCTGCATCTCTATACATGCACCGAAATATGATCATGATCCACGATATAAGGCAATTATCATAATGATGATTTTTTATGATGCTGAATAAACATCCTAAGTGTAAACTGAGCTATTTGAACAGAGCCGTCCAAATTGAAACTGATGATGTCAATTTTAAAATTACAATAATGTCCATCCCAAGCGCACACCAACAACTACTATGACTAAATTAGTTTTTGAACATTGAACTTCATTCGCCTTATACTTTGCATTAATACAATTTTAATTAAACACACATTTTGATTTACAGTTACTACTGCAATTTAAAAAAAAAACAGGAGAAAGTATATTTACAAAGGCAATTCAAGCAACTTCATTTTAGTAAACTAATCACCCGTATATCTACATAATTCATACTAATGCCCCTGAAAATATCAATTCATATTTGTGAACTGACAGATCAAAAATTATTTGAGCAACTCTTAATATTTTATCAAGTTAATCATCATCCTCGTCCTCAAGTAAAAAGCTCTCATCACTTCCTCCACACGCAGAACTGCTGCTTTTTGACCTAGCATATTCATCCTCTTCATCACCATCACTGTCCCGTTTGACTTTGATGCAACTCAGTTAAAATATTTTCGCTATCATTTGCTTGCACCTGGATTGCTCTCCTTTAACCGCAAAATTAAACACGGTATTCCCTTCCAAATAAACCCCTCTAAAATTCACCCCTCCTTCGAACAACCTCGTAAAAAGATCGTCGCTCAGCCTATGCTTCTTCACGACTTGCATCAACGCCGTTGATTTTTTATTTTGGGGGTCGGGAATGTTGAACACTTTCAGTTTTTGCTTCTCATCCAGATACTCAATTAAACCGGCCACATGACAACTTCGCAAATCATCCCTGTCCAAAAACATGTGGAGGAATGTTTGACCTTTTCCATCCTTCATCTCGACATCCGCCCCATGGTCAACGAGGAACTTGATCATATTTATGGCGTTGGTCCACTTGTATCTTTGCGCAGCGATGTGGAGCGGCGTTAAGTCCTTATTGTTTTTGATGTTCACATCCATTTTTAATTTCTCCAAAGAATACTTCACCCCTGGCATGTTGCCATATTGTACCGCCAAGTGCAGCATGGAATTTCCGTCTTCATCTTTCTTCCGGAAATATTTTTCCTTGTTGAAAACAGACTCAATCAATCTCTTAAATTCACTGTCGGAATGGGAGTTTGTCTCGCGCATAATCAAATTGAATGCGGAGGCCACCATCGAATCACTCCAATCAATGTTGGTAATGCTGTTAAATAGCTTAAATGTGAGCAAGGTCATCCTCCCCGAAGATAATCCAAATTGAAAAGGGGTTTGTCCTTTAGAATTCACAGAGTTGGGATCAGCACCATGTTCCAGGAGAAGCTTCAATGTATCAAACTGGGTCCAATAATAATTTGACAATGGCATGTGAATTATGTGAGTTCCTTCACCAGCCTCATAAATCATTTCATGGACATCCAGTCGATCCGGGACCAAATGGAGCAATAGACGGATGGAACCCACCATGCAGTTTTTAACACTGGATATGAACAAGTCTTGCGCTTTGGGTTGCTGGATTGTCCCACCCAACTTGTGTAGGAGCTTCCCGATCTCAAATTGCTTGGATGAGTATGCTTTTGAGATGGCGTAGTCCAACGGGGTCAGCATATCCTTGTCCTTGGAGTTCACTCTGATTCCCATTTTTACAAGGAGCTCAATGACGCCAACATTTCCGGAAATGGTTGCGATATGAAGCAGTGTCTCATTTTGGTTCCCTCTCCAAAACTGGCTTGCCTCGAGATCAGTTATTAGCTTGCTAATTTGGTTTGCAGAAGACCCTTTTTGTATGGCGCGGGCTAATATGGAATATCCGGAATCGTCATTGGAATTAATGTCGAGCTTGAGCTTATTTAAAATCTTGAACGATTCAGTGGAAAGGCTTCCAGTCCCAAATCCAAATCGGTTGTGGAGGAAAGAACGGCCAAATATGTCTTTGATGTAGAATAACTCCGTTAGTTTTTCAGGAAGGATATCAGCCAGAATGGAATGGTAATCATCGTCCGATGAATAGCTCATATGGTGGAGAATTGTGTCCTTCGACGATTGATTTTGTGCAGACAAATCAATCCCCAATCTCACAAGTTGGACTAGTAGTCTAATATGGATATTGCTGCAAAATTGGGGCAATGTCTCCCCATATTTCTTAACATGCACTAAAGTGGGATTCATTCCCACAAGCCAATTCAATACTTGGATTTTCTCGTCGATAATTTTATCCCGGTTGGATGTTGACTTCGTGACGATGTCATGGATCCAGTATTTGTCCTGTGCGTTTTTGATGGGATCAATTAAATTCAGCTCTTTTATGAGGCATTCGAGAGCCGAGAAGGCAAATGATTTTTTTCGTCTAAGAACATATCCGATGGTGTCCAGTTTTTTACTTTCATTCAATCGCATACCACGGGACTTGCAAACATCCAATACCAGTTTGAGTAACTCTGCACCGGAGTCACAAGCCGCATCTGGAATCATACGGTCCAAATCGAAATCTCTTTTGATCTTAAATGCCCCCATTTGGTTAAGCAGCTTTATAATATTTCCAAAATTTTGGCTGACACTGGCCCTCGCTCCACGGATTATCCCCAGTGTAGAATAATCATCGCAGACCTGATTAAGATCAAAATTGATTGACTCGTTTGGAAATCTCGAGTCATGCTCCAATTGCACACCAATCAATGAGTTGAGCAAGGAGCAACGAAATGAATTCTCAAACTGAAAAGGACCAAGGCATCCATTTGTCGTTCTTAAAACTTCCGTCAAGAGAAATGTGCTTAGTTGCTCACTCCATTCAGCACCTCTTAACTTCTCGACTAGCATGGAAATCAGAAAGTATTCAGCGAATTGAGGGTAGGGGAATACTGATGATTTTTTTACATTGGCATAAATATCATTGTTGGCATCATCAGCATTAGTGGTAACCGACTCCATCTGACCGACATCTTTAATTTTCTCAGGATCAATTAAATTCCCTCCTGACGACTGGAATAGCTCAGGAAAAATCATGTCGACCTGTTTAGGAAACAAGGACTCAAAAGCGAAGCGGGTGTGTATGCCACTAAGCTCTTTATGAGCGAATCCAGTAATTTCTGCCTTGTTGAATTTCAATCTGATAAGTTTCTTGAGTAAATTGACCAGCAATTTAGGATCATATATCTGGTCACCCGCAGCGGATTCACCAAACGCCTCCGCGATGACAACACAGTGAAGGGGAAGCTCCCCAAACTCTCTCTTGAACTGATTCGCTGCTGGGTTTCCATGCTGGCAGGAATCCAGTTCGGTTAGGATTTTCTCGGCAAATGACTCACATTTCCCAGAGGGAAATTTATTATCCTTCCACAGGCCAGTTATAAGTTGGATCTGATTGATTTTGGTCAGCGGTAGCAATTTGTATTCCACAATATTTCCTGCGACACACTTTCTAAGCTCGGTTGACAATTGGAGTCTTGATGATGATGTCATCCATAATCGGACCGAGCTGAAGGAGGATTGGATATGTTGTATTATTCCATATGTAACTTCCGGGTCAACTCCATCTAAATCATCCAGGAGTAGCTCCATAGTGAGTGCATCATAATCCGCGGGAGCTGTCCATGTCTCCGACATATTGGAACAAATTAGGCTTTGAAAGACTTTGCCAAATTCGATCCCCTTCTCCGACATTTGAATTTGTTTGATGGAATTGGCAAATTCTTTGAACGTGAAGAATGTCACTATCCATTCAGGATATTTTAAGCGTAGCCCAGTTGCAATCCTTCGGAGTTGAAGTGACTTGCCCATTCCGGAACATCCGGTGATTAAAATGTGGGGATGATAAGATGATGCCGTTGATGGCAAGGTCTCCAACAGTTCCTCTTCAGTTACTTCATAGCTCATTTCATTCTGGATAAAGTTCATCAGCCTGTTCATGTTCCCCATGGACTCCTTCCATATAAGGTGATCCCCATGATATTGAAACCAATGGACTGGGCGAGTGGTCTTCTCCAAAATGGATTCGAAATGCTCCACCTCATCCAAAACTATGAACCTTGCAGTGAGCTTATCCTGATCAAATAGTTCAATTGAGTTCCTGGTCCACTCGTGCTTGACTCTGGAAGCCAGTTCATGACGCTCCATCCCCGAGAACACAAATACGTCTGGGGAGGATGCGGGATCAAATATTTTGTCGGAGATGATCCGCCCGCCCAATAGCTTTCTTTGGATGTGGAAGCCAGGCTCCTCAAGATTTTCAGTTTGGTTGTCCGCTGGAATATGTCCACCTTCCATCATGTCATCAACTTCGATTTCTCACCTTGGTAATGGCAGGATGCCGACTTCGGCGACTTGTGGGAAGCTTCTGCAAATATAAATTCCAAATTCGGCATGCATTATATAATTTACTTAAGTCGGTTAATCTATTTCATTGTAAAATATTTTATTTGGCATTGCTTAAATTGGCCAAGATTCAAATATGCTCCTACTTAGATTTTGAATATTCCGCTCACCAATTTGGAATTAAATGATTCACCACAAACTGACATTCAACGTTGTCAATAATTTGCAATAATTGTTGTTATGGGTTGGGTAGACTTTTTTTTACTAAACACAAATTGCGGGCGAGTAAATAATATGACTCTGACAATGAGCCGAAGCAGAGGAAAATGTCAAAGCCATTCGCATTCTAGCTATGGTCATATGTAGTTCTCCCAACATACCTACGTGCTACCTAGGACTGTGTACTGTGTGGCTTGCTGGATGAATTTGTCTTTACATATTCCGAATGAATGGGGATATCATATCATATCAAATAGTTCACCTTGTTAAGCCCATCCTGTTTAGTATTGTGAATCATGCATTCCTAATACCTACATTAAATGATAAATGAGAGTGGCAGAAGGAAGGGATATTCTTGGTTGAATGGAAAGTCAAGTCCTAAGCCATGTGCCCGATACATACCTACCAACCTACCCATGAGAGATATGGAGAAACGGATTGGTAATGGAACTATTGTGAAAGGAAAAGGACATAGGAAACCGTGATAATGTTTGGGTCCAAAACAGGTTTTTACATGTGAGTATTATGAATTATGAACATCACCGCCTACCCAAGGCCCAAGAGCATTTTGTTTTCTTCCCTTCCTCTCCTGATATTGCATGACATTGAACATGATGCAGTATTGAATTCAGGTGTGGTGTAACTTACAACTACATGAATTGAACTATTGAATAAACTTTCATATAACGCATCACTGCACTAAATCTAATTATGTCGCATGGATGATAATTTTGGAGATTTCAAGACATTTGATCCGGGATTATTCCATTCTGTTTAGCAAAAATGCAATAAATTTCCAGTTCGTTCAATATGAAAAAAGTGAATGTTTTATTGAATCAACGTAAGAATATTAGGCCAATGGCCAGTTCCACTCCACGATTGTAAAACAAGAAGGTGAATAAGAATAGGTGGGACTATTTTAAATGATGTAAGTTTATGTCTACGTCGCAAAAAAATAAATTTAGCTGACCAGGCATTTTTAATCAGCTACTACATTATGTAGTGATAGTTTGATGTGGCTTTATCAATTTGAATTTGAGAAATAGTAATAACTTTGAAATGTGGAAAATGCTTTGATGGCATTTTATTTCAGTCAACATTATGAAATAGTCAAAGGACAGTTAATTGATTTGAATGATTACTGATATGACAATTGATGATGACTAAACTAAAAGATTTTTTCATCCATGCCATATCCATTGGACGCGAACAGGATGGAGCGTTTATATACATACATATTTACAGACTTTGGGGACAATTTGATTACAACTGGTTAGTATGAAATACAAGCTAATCCGAACTCAGTTTTAAAGGGAATACTATTTAAGAGAAATGTCATTATAAATACTGGGCATGTTTTCTTCACAAGATTGACCATCAATGCCCTCCCTTGTTCCACATCTTGCACCTTGCACTCTTTTCATAACATTTCGGAGTTTCTCAGAATGATAAGCCACATTCATGAACAGATTCGGAACGGAGTACTCGCACAATCTGAACACCTGAACTCCACACAATATCTCCTGGCCATCATCCCCTTTACAGATAACTCCGCCTCCTAGCTCCCTATCACATGAAGAGCCACCGGAGTATGTCTCCACCCCATATAAAATGTCCGGGTAAGTTTGGCTTCCGAACCATCTGTCAGACTCGAGCTTGGGCAGGAAGCGGAATTTCTGTTGCCTCATTTCAACTTCTCTCAACGAGATCTCTAATCCGAATTCCGCCTGGTAATCCCCAGTTCGGGGTAGCATTGGAAAGCTTTTGATCAACGGGACATTCTCCACAAGTGTAATTATGGCCAGCTCATTTGGGAAAATGTTATCCGGATTCACAAATCCAGGTCCTTCCGGTCCAGACATATTTGATGGGAAGCCATCCATGTTGAATTCGGACAAAAGTTGGATATCCTTACTTGCTAAAGATTGTCCCCGCCAACCTTTAACTTTTATTTCTGAGGTGGTACTCTCGACTCCTCTGCTCCTTCCAACGCAACGGGCGGTGGTGAGGACAATGTTGGGGGCAATCAGTGTGCCCCTACATCCAACTCCATTCTCTCCAACGATGTGAACTTGATGCTTGTACTGGGCTGGCTTCACCATTTCCACTCAAACGGGTAACTTGGGGATGATAAATGGCACAATCATGCGGATGGATGAGACAATGAAAAGTAAGTTAATTTAGATAACCTATGAAGTTCCATATATGCACAATTAGCAACCAACCATATTATACCACAATACAGGGCACCCAACTCGAACTCGTGGCAAGGGCAAGGAACACAACCTCTTTGAAAAACTGGTAATCCCTGGATTACTCAGTGCCGTAGTCACTCCCTGGGCTGTGCTGCTGACTACTATCCCGCTGGACTCCCTGTCTACTTCCTTCTGGATGATTTCCGGAGGATGACTGGCTCCAACATGTATGATCAAATCAAAGCGCAACCCAGATCTACGTCGGGCTGTTGATAAGGGTCCTCCTCCTAATGGGAAGTTTCGAGACGGCAATGTATCCTGTCATGTATCTTCTGGCTTGTGGTGGGGCTCTGGTGGATGGTCATCAAGAAGTATGAGGAGGTTCCTTTCCTTCTCTACTTGACTGCTGTCTCCTTTGCGGTGGTGGTCACGACAACGGAATTCCAATGGGCACGGGCGGTGAGCATGAGGAGGCTCAAGAGAATAAAAATGTTGGAGGCGAGGGCACTGGGGAAGTTTATCATAGTATATTATCCATTCACCGCGATGGACAGGGAGTTCGCTGTCAATGTCTTTGCCAACATGGTAGAGCACTTGTTGGATGCTTTGCTTATAATTTAGGCTTGTAATGATAATTCCCAATTTGCATTAAATTGGAATATGGCTGATAATTGACCTACAGGTAGACAATGAACGAATCGCACAGTGCAAACGCCCGAAACGTGAAGTTTATCTTCCAAACTCCAAAATGACATATAGCATAGTAGTGCATATAACCTTATAGTCACTCCGTAAATATTTGCATATCTAATTTCTGCATATTTAACCAGTGTAAGTGAACGTCATATACAAGAAAATATAGTGAGCTGATAAAAAATAAAATATATGATACACTCAAAGATACAAATATAAATGTATATGTTATATGATATGATTTGATATGGATTTCTTAAATTTGGAAATAAAGCCACTACCACCAGGGAATTCGAGGCCTCCTTTGTGAAAAGTATCCATCTACTTTTAAATGAATCTTAAATGGAATGTCAAATGAAGCAAATGAAATGAAAATACTTACAATTAGAGGACGCCTTGGCGGATAAGTGAACAGTGAGATTGTCGGTAGTTTGTGCAGCAATTGAGAGCTTTTAAGAATAAAATGGATTACTATTCAAATTATTCAGTCCATGTTGGCATAAAATGAGCGTTACATTAAATGTATGTAAATTCCACATGCGCAAATACATCTAAAAAGCTGTAGATTATGACACACCTGGTTTTAGTTTTGGTCAACTTTCATTTGAACGAAATTGGTCAAATTTCTCTATCGCGGATAGTCTCTTTCAGACTTCTAAAAAAACGATAGGATTGGATAATATGTGTTTAAAATGTAGATTAGTTAAATGAATTTGACATCAAATCACATGAAATTTTGACTATCGAAGATTTATATTTTTATCAGCCTAGAGCAACCTCGATTAAAAAGTAAATCGGCTTGATGTTCACATTTTGAATGATGTACCTGATTGTATCTGATGTACCATCCATATTAAAACCTTAAAGGGACAATATTGATTTTTAAAAAACTAGTAAATTGATACAACATACATTTATCTTCGTCCTAGGCCAAACCACAGAACAACAAAGGCGACTATTTGAAAGTAGATACATACATTTATCAACACTTTAGACGACTATTAACATAGGTATTTAAAACTAATTCCGGTTGGTCCACTAACGTACAATACAATACGGTGGCATAATTATCCCCGGTTCAGGTTTAATTCCGGCCACGACGGAGAATAAGTTTGTCACGTAAAAGGTCCAAGTACCGGCTGCTGAACTGTAACAAAATTCAAATAAGTAAGAAACATTTCATTGACCAGTGACTAGATTGATAAGAAAACATTGTGATAATATAAAAGTATTAATAATGACAATGAGCTTACCTTCACAACCCCGTTGGGCAAATTGATCTCACGAAGGTGCTCCATTTCAATGAAGCCAAAATACGCGGACAGGTCAGTAAAAGCAACCCAGTAGCTGGGATGACACTCTATGTTCAGCTTCTTCAACTCTGGAAAGACAAAAGAAATATAATATATTAACCAGGTTCATTAGTTATAGGAACAAAATTAACACAATTCCTTCTATATAACTAGTAACTAACTTTGCAGATTGACAATTGAGGGTTGACGCCGGAGCTCGTTCACGCTCACTGTCCCAAAATCCTGGAGACCTCTAATTCGATTACATTCAGCTTCCGGTATTCCACTGAAGAGGGAGTCCATCAAGTCGACATTAAGGTGGGACTGGACGTAGAAAGAAATGTGGAGCGACTCGAGACTATCAAGGTACTTGAAGACTTCCTCCAGCGTTTCCTTATGCTCCAGATGTATGCCAATGCGAAGTTCCGCCAAATATGGGAAGGATTGAGCTACCATCTTGATAAGGGGCGGAGGATAAGTAAACCGCCACGTTTCCAATACCAAAACTTTCAAAGTTCCAGAGGGTTTCTTTACAGTTGAGAGCAGGGTCGAAATAGCATTCCCGGTGCTCACCTTCAGAGAATGCAATTTTGGGAAGGTCTCTGCAAAATGTGAGGGCGCGGTGACACTGACAGTGGAGTCCGGTAACTGCAAATTAACCAACTCATCGAGTCGCGGAAACTCAACAACAAGGCTGCTGTTGTTATCGTAGGATGACCAGAGTTTAACGTCTTTCAGTGTGGTAGCCTGACTCTGAAGAAACTTATACATACTTCTGCCCTCCAATACAGACACCCGCCATAACTCCAAACTTTCCAATGTCGCTTGCATTTCCGCTAAATTATTGAATGCAGCCTCGCTCATCCTCACCATCAATTCCAGCTTCTTCACCGTCGTAGCCATTCTCTTTGCAAGCACAAGACAAAGTTTTTGAACTATAAGGTCTTCATGAATCTTGTATGGATCTGAACAAGAATGCTGATAATTGATCTTCAAGTCCTGCAATGTCTTGGCAGCAATCAGGAGGAACTTAATCAACTTCAAAAGTCCAGCGTC
Organism: Pseudosinella alba; assembly: GCA_034700485.1. Lineage (NCBI taxonomy): Eukaryota > Metazoa > Arthropoda > Collembola > Entomobryomorpha > Entomobryidae > Pseudosinella > Pseudosinella alba. The sequence goes on from JAQIXQ010001093.1 coordinate 11,599, forward strand.
GGCGGATTTATGTGGGCGACGTTGGTTCTCGAAAATGAAAAGCTTCAGTTGTTTAAGCTTGTTCATTTCCAAGGAAGACAAGTTATCTGGATTCAAATTCAGCATGATGTCTTTTGTGTCCCTCGTCATAAAGGTCATGGAGAGAACGACGACGTCCGGACCGCAGAGGAGGAGGAACTCCCTGAACATCTTCAGATTCTGCCGGTGGAAGACTCCAACATCAAATGTGTAGTTCTGCACGGGAATCATTTGACTGGAGCTCATCGTCTTCATAAATTGAGTGAGAGACTTCCTCCCAAAAGGGAAGTTACTCGCGTTTTGGTCACATCTAAAAAAAAGTGTTGCCGGGCAAGTCTGTCTGTAAAGACGGGTGATGGAAGTCGTCCATGTCTTGCACACCAGGCGAATACTTCGGACGTCCGCTGTCATGACCTTCCTGGGCCCGGATTGGTTGACGACATGCTTGAAGACCTCGTCCAATATCTGGAACAGAAATGGAAAGGAGCCGATAAATGCCTGAACCAAGTATATTTAAATGGCCAACATATTGTTAAATATATAATCAGTAACCTTACATTCTCAATGAAAAGACAAGGATGAGCCGCTTGTTCCTCTGGGGACGCTGCGAATGATCTGGCCTCTGACCTCCTCCGGGCGGCAGCACTTCTCGTTATCACACCTGGCGGCGATACTGGTCCCTTGCCAAGTTTCCTAATTGTCCCGTCAACCTTTTAAAATATACAAAATGAACCAAATCAAACTGATTATCATTTGCTGCTACGTTGCATCTACGTCTGATTAAATTACTTGAGATTAGTTATCATTTCCAGCATGATAATGGCAAATTAAACTCAATACCTTTGACTGGGGCCTTCCATTTTCCTGGCGGGGTTGTCTGGCCGGACCTCCACCTTCCAAGCTGCCATCTCTGCCAGCCAGATCGACCTTGATCTTCTTGGAGCCGCCCTGGACACTAACCTTGACATCACCCACTTCCTTCCGGGGGTCGTCGGTGCCCGCTTCACTCGGTGGAGGTCGATTCTGTCCCCTTGTTGACCTTCTTAATCCCCCCGGTGATTGTAGTGGGGACGATACCCTCCGGTTCTCGTTCTTATCCATCGCCAATGTAATTGGTGAGTTAATTAGTTAACTTCCCCGCAGTCAGTTGCAACCTGACTTGTCCGGTTACTACCAAATTATTCGCCGTCAGCAAGGACAAATTTAATTCACTTTGCTTTATTGCCAATTAAACTAACCAAAATATAAGATGGACAGTTTATATCAATAAAAAAATCAAACTGATTGTTTCAGTTTCAACTACTTCCTAGTTCCGAACCTCGATCGAGAAATGTCAACAATAGAGATGACTTGATTCATCTTTATCATTCAATTCAGATGGGCTGATTGACTTGAACCTGGCTGAGTGAGACTGACTGACACCCAAAAGCCTTGAGAAAAATGGATTTTGATATCCCCGCTCAACTTGAAGCACACCTTGGGGCATTGGGTGACACAATGTGTCACCAGTTCTTCAAATGTCAAAGCCATTCTCATTCTAGCTATATGGTCATACCTATGTAGTTCTACCAACATATGTGCTATTGTAGAATGACTGTGTACTGTGTGGTTTGCTGGATGGATTTCTCTTTATATATTCATATTCCGAATGCATGGGGAAATCATATCATATCATATTCCACCTTGCTAAGCCCATCCTGTTTAGTTTTGTGACTCAGTCATTCATAATATCTACATTATGGTAAATATATGAGAGTGGGAGAAGGGATATTCGGAGTTGAATGGAAAGTCAAGTCAAAAGTAATGTGGCCGCATACCTACCCATGAGAGTTATGGAGAAAGTGGTTGTAAATGCAACTAATAATAATAATATCTACATTGGTCAAGTCAAAAGTTACGTGCCCGATACATACCTACTCATGTGAGTATGGAAAAATTGATTGTTAATGCATGCATAGGAAAAGGAGATGGGAAACACATGATGAAAATTTTAGAAATTTTAAACGTTCTCAATTTAATTTCACTGTATTCGTAGGCAATCAAAACAAACTTATAGATTGGCGACAGGTGATTTAAGATTAATGATTCTAGGCTGTAGTGCTAAAACGCTATTATATTCAACGTGTGATTTTTATCCTTACTGACAAGGGGAATTACAGCAATATGAAGTTGTCAATGAAGGAATGTATTTTAAATTATTTTGAAAAATATAACTCTAACTGCCTTCCATTTTTCCATTCGGTGCCAAAGAAGTTCACAACCAAAGCCCAAACCCAAAACCAGAATGAAACCAAACCACATGAAGAGTATCTGAAGAAGCTTCCCATCAAATTGTACATCCCTTACTTTTGTGGGGAGATCACCCTCAACCGATCTTGTACCAAGATATGAGGATGCAAGCTAGACTTCATGCATGCGGTCAAGAAAAGAACAAAGGAAAAGATTGACGCTCTGCGTTCGGCTCAATATGCACGCCTTACTGCATCATCTTACTTTGCCCCGTCACATTTTGGAGACTGCGCTCAAATCAAAATCACTTCCTTCCAGAAACTCAAAAAGTGAAGTCTGCTTTTCCCAAATCAGATCAGCAGGTCTAATCCTGATAATAATTGGTACTATGATCATTCCTCCATTCGTCTTTATTTTTACATTTGACCATCTCGCAATTTTATTTTTAATTAACTGCCAACTAAATTAAAGTGAATTAATCTTTGCTAAAAATCTACAGTTGAAGAGTAAATCAGTTTGAGAATTTATAAATTGCTGTAAACAATAAACTTAAGAAAGTGAATTGGGGGTTAAAAAATAATCAGTACTAATCTCTGGTAGCTGGAGGGATGGAGATGGGGGATTCGAAGGACAAGGTCAGGGAGGAGGATGTGGGGGTCACACTCCCCCAGGGTGATCGATTACGAAGGTCAAGAAGAGTTCGAAAACTTGCTCCCCTGCCACCATCACCAAGTGATGGAGGAGGAAGCTCCGCCGCTGGGGAAAGGAAACGGGCTCATCGACAGGAAGCGGGGGAGCCCAATGAGGAGGGAGTGACCTCTGATGGGGATGAAGTCAAGGTCATGAAGAGTGTGAAACTCAGCACCAACGCCATGGACAGCTTAGTCAATGAAGTTGGAGGGGAGGGCGGGGAGGAGGAGGCTGCTAAAAGGTCCTTGCGCCGCCAGCAACCACACCTCCGTGTTGATAATGGAGGGGCTCATCAGTCCAAGAAGGTATAAATTAAGTTTAGTTATCTACTCCTTGCCTTTGTCAATAAATTAAGTCATATAATATAATAACATGTATTGGCAACTGACAACAATTGGCATTTATTCTTTCAGCGGGGGAGACGAGTGAGCTTTTTGAATTTAATTTTTATTACTTTCTTTACAGGTCGGAGGGACAGCGGTCAAACTGGGTGAAGCATCATCATCATCAGTCATCGTGAGCAGCGCTGTCGGGGGGTCAGAGGACGGGTTATTCGAACAGTCTGCGAGGGAGGAAGGGGCTCATGATTGCTTGTTCATTGAGGATGTAAATGATAAAAAATAATTAATTCCAAATGACATTTATTTAATATGCCAAAGTTTAGCTTAGCCAGATCGGGAAAGTTTATTTAGAATGCTGATTGATTTAATGTGTTTATTTTAATTTCCCTCTGCCTGGTTTAGATTCTGGAGGTCGTCTTCAAGCACGTGATGGACCGAGCAGGATCTAACTATCTAAATAGAGGTCCAATCTCCAAGGACGTCCAAACTATTCGTCTAGTTTGCAAGGCATGGAGGGACCCAGCTACTCGTGTGTACCGGCAGTATCGGGACGCGAAAAGCTTTGACCAGACGTCTCTCACGCAGTTCATGGACATGATGAAAGCAATTAAAATCATCCCGGTGCAGAAGTTCAGCTTTGGGGGAAGTGTCTTTGCCCAGGAGAATCTGTTCAGAGACTTCCTCCTCCTCTGCGGCCCGAAGGTTGTGTCTCTGGACCTATGGATTAAATCAAGCGACGGCGAAAGGATGAAGTTGAACCTTGAGAACCTTCCCCATCTCAACATGCTAAAGTTGCGTGCACTGAAGCTCCACATGAATGACGACCATGAGAGGAAAGTGAAGGTAGAATCCAGCCGAGTTCATGGGATTGTGAGTCTCGTCCAACTTCTCCTGACTGCTGCGAAGGAACTGAAGGAATTGGACCTGTCTTATTGGCCCAAATGTTGCTCAAGTTACTGGAGTAAATGTTGCTCAAGTTACTGGAGTGGGCAGGTCATCATAATGCAGCAACTTGGTCCAATCATTGCTACTGTAATCCCAAGGACGGTTAAGCAACTGGAACTCTTCCTGGAGATCAATGAGCCGACTTTCAACACTCTGGCGGCGGTTGGACTGGAACTGGAAAAGTTTGAGCTTGGTGTTTCAGCCGTGCTGGGGCGCAGAGCACTTTATGAGTTTATCCAGAGTCAAGCTGCCACACTCAAACATGTTCGACTTTATAACCCAAGTTGTCATACAGGAATCATCGTGGAATTCCCCCGTCTCGACGAATTGGTTAAATTGGAGCTGCAATGTGTGACCATCAACACTACAGCTCGTTCTGATTTTGCTACAACCTTCCCAAAATTACATTATCTGGATGTGCAGAATATGTACACCGAAGATGCTCTGTCAGCGTTGCTTTCAAGCGTAAAAATGCCTTCTCACTCTTTGAAAGTTGTCCACTTGCCGAACCGGAGCTATGCATCCCTGGCGCCCCTCATGAAGACCGTAGCCCAGTCCTTCCCATGCATTGCGGAACTTGTCATTATGCTGCACCACAGCAGTAAGGACACGATGTTGGAAGTCTTCAAATATTTTGATAATCTCGAGTCCCTAGAGATTTCCTTTTTCAATGAAGTGGGACTTAGCCAAACTAGTAGGTCGCACTACTGGGCGGACTCACTATTCAGTGGGATATCAGAACTTGACTGTTCCAGAATTATACAACTCCAAGGATTTGAGAACGTTAGCCTGAATGACTTCCAGCGTCAAACCTCAATCCTCAATCTGACGAGTAAGATTAGCAATTTTAAATTAGCATGCTCGCTCAGTGATAATTAATTCAGATTTTATGGTAAATGGTTTCGGTTTTAATGATTCACTCTTCCTTTTAATACAGAACTGAGGAAGCTGTCCGTGGAAAATTGCACTGGAGGCAACCGCGTCAGTTTCACTGACTTTGCCGCGCATTTTGTCTTCTTGGAAATGGAGAGTCTTCGTGAGGTTTGCTTTTCCAGCTATGCTACCCAGGTTAGTAATTAATTAGTGATACATGCCTTGTAATTTCACTTTTCACATTATTAAGATTTTTATTTGACCATCTTTATGTAATATTTGAATGCTTTGGTATTTTTCATTGCAGTTCAGTCCCAGATACGTCGACCTTTTGCGAGAGAGGTTTATTGCCCGAGGGCCAGTATTCGATAAATGAATCCGAACGTGGGATTGGAGGATGCAGAAGTCGCCTAATTAATAGATTACATTATTTCATGCCATGTTATGTTGAATTGGTTTAGTTAGTGTTGAATTCACCCACATAATATGAGTGTTCCCCTTAGTCCTTACTAGTTTTTTGAGTTCCTACTAATGACACGTTGAATGTATCCTGAACTTGTAGATAGTACTTTTTTGTTTACGAAATTGTGGAGTGGTAAAATTAATAGTAAAAGTAAATTACGTGAAGTAGTCACATTGAATGAGCTGAACTGGGAATAAAGTTGTGCACACATATG
>JAQIXQ010001094.1:0-17368 GCA_034700485.1 Pseudosinella alba
ATGGAATGGAGGCCCTCCTCCCGACCCGATCCTAACAAGCATATTTGAGGACGGCACTTTCCAAAAAGCTATATTATAATCCTGCCGTTGTTCTTCACTCAAGCTTGTCTAAAGCACATCGTTATTAGAGTCGATGCAAATATGCTTATACGAATATGTGACTCCTCCTTCACTCCTCCAGTTTCATATGACTATATGAAACTTTTGTCCTACTTTTCCTAGTGAAGTGGGAATCGAATTGGAAATTGGAATACCTAAAACTAGAAGGGTAGCACATTCCCGTTGTTGTAGTGGTTGCTTGTCACATTCCTCCACTTCATTGCATTTTCTAAATCTCACTCAACTGTCACGTATACCTACATAAGTAGGTGGGTACTACATACTTGTATGAATATGCCAAGGCAAGGCAAGTCATCCAGAAATTGGAGATTTACAGTGTGATATAGGCTATTCAATAGGCTTCCTGGACATAAACCTTCCATATTAGTTTTGCAAATCATGATCAAGCCATGTCATGAATATTCATGAGAGATAATATTTAGCTGAAAGTGAAAGGGATGTGCAGATGACACTTTCTATGAAAAGTAAATTAGTAAATGATAGGATATGATGTGATGATGTCAAAAAGATATATGGAGCCTTTTCAGTTAATTGGGTATTAATTTATGAAGTCTTCACTTCATTAGTATATGTAGGTACCTATTATATTCATCTTTTCGACCCGAACAACTTCATAAATCTACACGTTATTCAAGGACCCAATAGCTTAAAAGAAATTTATGGACAGTTTAATCATACATTTTGAGATATCTACTAAATATCATACTGCCAAACATCACATCTTCCCCCTGCACAGACAAAAAAAGAAGAAATAATTTAACCCTTTACCTTTCCCCAGTAAGCGACAAAACTCGGATCGAAATTAAGCAATAGCTTGGCGTGCTCGAGCATAAATCGTTTTAGATTGAGTGAGGTCAGCTCAAATTCCGTGCTGATGGGCTCCACAACGCAGTCGGCCGAGTCCTTGGCGTTGGAGATACGGAATTCCAAACCTGGAGGAGGAAGTTTACCAGAGAAAGTTAGTTTCCATAATTTATTTAAATGACACTTTCTTATAGAAGCAACTAAGTTAGATTAGTTACTTTCACCATGCAATGGAAAAATTGGGTAATTCCATGAGTGAAATAATTTATTATTGATAAGATAAATTAAATAAGGTTTAGATATTTAAGATATGAGTACTATTACGTTATGTTATGCAATCATGTGTAGACTTGCCTGATCGGAAGTCGCGAACGATTTTGGTATAGAACCAGTCATACCGCTTCCCATTGTTTGGCATGTCGATCTTGTGCACAACAATTTTCTCCGCTCGGTCCACATGCAAATTCCATACCTGACGCTTTTGCTCCTATTGAAATATTTTGTTATAATAAAGCACAATATAAGATCAAGTTTATCAATCAAAAGTAAACATCTCATATCATACGATCATCACCAATATCGTCATTATCATTATCATATCAGCATTGTTACTGTCATCTTAAAATCCTCTTTGAGCCCATTTACATTCACCAAATTCAAACCAAGAGGACTAGCTAATTTGAAAATAGACTCTTTGAAAGTGAATAAATAAGCAAGGTAAAATTGGAATTGGAATACTTTCAGTACATAGTTCATAATATGATGGTGCGATGCGATGACTATACGCATGATATGGAGGAGAACAATAAAAGTAAGCTTCATAGTTCATTCATGCTGTGTTCTCGGATGATTGATGACAAGAGCTAAGCATTCGCCACGAAGAAAATAAAATACTATTACATATTATTATACGCACGTACGTACACGATCTCAAAGCTGTATAGATCTCGTCTAATCGAATTCGCTCAACTAACATCATCATCAATCATTTGCGAACATCGTATCATTGTTCAGGTTGCATTATTATATCACAGCCCTTTCTTCTTACCTTCAAATATATGGTCTCGACCGCCACGGTAAAGAAATCCGGGATGATGGGAGCCTTCGGGGGAAAGCTCTCTACCTATAAAGCAAGTAGGATATGATATGATATAATGTAATGCAATTTATATGCCTTTATTTGAGCCTCCTCGACCTCCCTTTATATTCACGTGTGCTTAAGCATGCATAGATGAGGTGTTTAGTATGCATTATTAATTATGTCTAAAAATCACAAGACAAGATTAATGGAACTTGAGAGCCTCCGCAAATATATTTACGAAAAGAGCGTGGAAGAAAAAGGAAAATATTTTAACGATCATAACATGACTTACAGGATAAATGTCCGGACAAAGTAATCCAGGCTGTTTCTCATTCCGGTTAGAAGTAGGTAGACCACTGCCGCTGCCAAAAGGAGTTGAACCACTAATCTCACCACCGTTATTATTACCATTATCGTAACTACTGCTGCTACCACCACCACCTGTAGCAACGCTATTTAAATTACTATTGTCTGTGCTAAGCTGGCCATCCGCACTACCACCCTGGCCAGTTCCAATCACGCTTTCGAAAGTGTCCCCAATTATCTCATTGTTAGGATTGCCAATGGGTTGCTGACAAGCAGCGACTCCCAGACAGCTCGACGTCACTGAGAATAGGGCGAGGATGCCTAATAGCCACAACCCAGTTTCCAGTCTACTCTCACGAAACGAGGAAGATGATGATGAATAACTTGACATTGAAACTTTTGCAAATTTTATAGTATCGGAATTATTATTATTATTATTGGGGCCATGTTGCCTTATCCAAGATCTTTCTTCTGGTGCAGAAGCTTGAACTGACGATGTTGTCGAGGGAGAAGGTATTCTATCATGTTCTGTTGCTGTGCCATACACGCTCCCGTTGGAACTTTCACAAGGACAGGGATATTGTTGTTGTAATGAGGCTACTACTACCTCTCCATCATCGTCCGGTGAAAGTCTGTGCATTGTATTGCTATCCATCACTTCCATGTCCACAACTGGAGTCATGTTAAAATTAAGACAATTCAGATTTTGCTTTCTCTCGTGAAATATCATTTTTTCACTTTCCAATCCTGTAATTATGTCATCCCGTCAAAGGAGAAAATTGTCTGCTTGTAAGAGCTCAGTAATTGTCACAGTCTGTAGAGCAACTAGTTCCTTATCGTTCATTTGCATCGGATCTGATCACTTTCTACTCACATGTAAGAACGAATATGGCATTTGGCAAAGGACAAAATTTTCTCCTCCATTTATTGACCAATCATTGTCGTAATAACGTGATTTCCCACCTTACTTATGTCACTACGTCTTACATTCTTCTTTACGGAAGTGGGTCTAATAATAGAACAAAAAGGAGGCATGCCAATATTTGCCCACTTACGCTCTATTATTCCTGCTCTTATCGCTTACATCACATCACATCACACAAATTTTGTGTAATATTGTCAACAAATATGCCAGGTCTCATTCCAGAGGAAAATTGGGCTCCGATCAGACTCGGACTGCAGCAGCTAGCAGCCCAACCAATATGTAAGTATAAATTTAGCCAACTTTGATTTTTATGGCAGTATTATTCCCCCGTCATAACGGAAGGGAAAGTATTACATGCTAAATTCTTAAATATTATATTATTATGTCCACTCACTATTCACTCCACTCGGAGAAAACAGTAGCCAGAGAGAGGATTTTATATTGGCCAAGGTGATCAAAGTCATATGTAAGTAGAGAAAAATGAAAGTAAAGTGTGAGCACTCCAAAACTTCCTTTCCTTTCCACGTCCAAATACAAACAGACCCGATATTGATACTGATGCATGAGCTCCTTTCCTAGTTATTCCTGGAGAACATAACATTGGACATGAGCATACATACTTTTACCATGGCTTGGATAAGAACAGAACAGCTCCCTGCAGCTGAGCGATAAGACGGAACCAGGGGAAAGGAAAGGAAGAAAAGTTCATCTTTTCTCCAGAAAACCAGCCAGAGTCTCTACTCTCCCTCCAGATACATATACCTAAAGAAAGATACCTAAAACACTTTCATGATAGCATGCCAACATTTCCAACATTGCCAACAACCCGACTCTATCCTCCCTTTCCTTTGCACTGCACTGCTTTCTTCTCACTTCCTTACCTCCCACCATGTTACAAGGAGAGGAGAGAGGAGACGAGGGTCTTACATGGGTATAGATGATATCCCGCATTCTCTACTTTTCCCCTGCAGTTAGGAAGCTTGGCTATGGAACGGTAGCATTGGCACTGGCACTGGCGTTAAATTCATAGACGGGGTTTCACGCGTTCTGGAAATGGTCTACATGTTATTCGGGTGTAGGGGAAAAGTAGGGGAGAAATGTACATATTTGAAAGAACCTACCTATTTCTATGTATGAACCTTACATATCCCATGCATATGTACTTATGTATATGTTTGCATATTAGTTTCCCCCTTTTTCTCTCTCTCTTTCTCTTTCGGTTTTTTACATTTTTTTATTAATGTCATATTTGAACTTCCGTGACAGTGATATGATATGATGACATAGTATCACTATCACCAGATCGCACACAAGCGGTGTTTTTCCCTCGTAGGTAAGGTTGAAGCAAATAGAATATGTACCTAATAGGGAATATGGCCAAAAAAATAGGGATTATGCAGGTTATGTGACTGTGACTGGGACTCCACTTATTTATTACACTTTGATGGATATTGCGCTTGGTTGGCCTTTGATTTTGGGTTGGATATATTTGGTATTGGTTTGGTGGATATCGAAATTCGAAGCTGGATCTGGAGTTTTATTGGGAGCAGAGGAGGAAGGAAGGAAGAATGTTTGAATTAGGACGATGGAATGGAATTGAATACGTCCATATGAAGGTACCTACCAATATAGGATTAGGAAAGGTATGGCATTTGGTGGGCTACTTCCTGTTTGATATGTCCCTGGTATATTTATTGTTGGTTCTATATAATACATGCATAAGAATATTCTTTGATGTCAACAGAAATGAAGTCCTTCCTGGATAGGAATAGGGTCCTTCTGAAACGGAAAGCCCAATCATTGGACTTGGACAGGACAGATATCTCCAATATTATATAATATTCTTTCCGGGAAATGGGTGCAAATGAGAGATAAATGGGGCTCTATAAAGTCATATCCCATTTCAAGAGTCATACCTTTCCCCCTCTTAAGTTGACATATTTAAATGTAGTTTTGAATTGGAAATGTAGTTACTTGGAACTATCCCATCCCATATGAATTACGTTCACTCTTCTCGCGATATGGCCTATCTACTTTCCCTGTTCTTCGTTCTCCAGTTATCTGGAATGGAATGGAATTGAATGTGGATATGGAAGAGAGGAATTTCCAAGCTTTGGCTTGGCTCGGCTCTTTGCTCTCTATCACTTAGGGCTGGGAGGAAAATAGGGAAAGTTTTATGATCCTCAACTTGCGTAATAGAGGTTAAGTATGAAATATTTGGCATGATGTGTCGTTATCATATCATATTCATAACAGGGCAGAATATGAAGCAAAAAAACTTTCCATTTTCGGCGTAAGTAAAGAGGGTCATGTTATTGTTGTGTATCTTTGGCTTGGCCAGAGTTTCCTTGTTTTATGGTAATGGTTATAGTTTAAAAGTCTGCATGGCTCTCATTCATTCAGGCTTCTTTCATGTACAGATATAAAAGTACCTACACACAACACACATGACAATAGCTTGATTTTGATTTGATTCCAAGGAAGGGAAACTTTTCTCGGGAAATTAACTGGGCGTAATGGGCGAAATGGAAATATTACTTCTGAATTATATTTGAAGAGAGGAGTAGAGTGGTCCTTAAAGTTCAATGACTTCGAATAAAGTAAATTGAACATATCTTTCATTTTCTGCTACGATCATCCTTTACTTGAGAAAATTTCCCCAGTCCATAGTTGAAATTGGGACAGGGACATCCTTCATCTCATGTTTCGCCATGGATGGGATAGTTGATGAAATTGTAAAGTTTGCTGACAGAAAAATTAACTACTCCATAACTACATGGTCCCTGGTCCAGTGGGAGTTCCAAAGAGAAGAAGAGTAAAAAATGTCTTCCAGTTAGGTTGCCTTCTTTCTCCTCTCTCCAACTAAAATGACTAAATAATTTAAAGGGGAAATGAACAAGGAAGAGGTATTGCAAATTGCAATGCTTTTGAACTAACTTCCGTTTCTCCCAGTCCTTAAGTAACTCGAGAACCTTTTTACTTTAATTCTTTACTTTAGGTAGTAACTTCCCACTTTCCATCCAACTAACTACCTGAGTGAATGACTGAAAATGGCTATACATAAATATATGAAAGGGACACTTTTTCTTCCTAACTTATCATTTCCCTGATTATCATGACTGGTGGGCAAAAAGGAAAGGTTTCCTCTTAATAGAAAAAAACCTTTTCATTATATTATACAACTTTAAGATTTCTTGGGGTAGTACTTAAGGTTCACTTCCATACATGCCTTATGTCATAGACATATATGAACAGTGATAAAAGTAGAAGAATGGTGACTTTTCAGTCTTTTTTCTTCTTCGTATCTCTCTCCCATTCTATCTTCCTTTACTCCTTTCCTCAGGAGAGAGAGAGTCAGTCCTGGTCCTGGTCTGATCATTTTCTTTACATTATTGCCGACACAAAAGAGCCCCGTTTTTTCCCTTGACTTAAGTTTCCTCAAGTAGGATAATGTATCTTCCTTAGGAACAGAAGTAGGCAGTGTTCCCATTGCCATTGCCATTCCACTCAGGACCACATGCAAGCATTCATTTTCCTCTCTTCCGTTTCCCTCTCCTCTCCATTTTTATTGTGAAGGTCTTTCCTTGGCTGGCTTGGCTTGGCTTTCTCCCTTCATGAAATTCCAAGTAAATAGTGACTTCTTCCTCCTTTCATATAACTTGCATCCTTTTTCTTCTTCGGAAAGAAGATGGGAAGCCTCTCCCTCCCTCCTCCAAGGAAATAAATATGCTTATAATGGTGGGCACACATGTTTTTATCAACTGCGCCTTTCCTTCATTCCCCTATCTGGTATATTGGGGAGTAAGTAGACTCTAGTTGTAGAAATAAAAGTCATTTTGGCTGAAACAGGAAGACATATTTCATTCCCTGAGAATGTAAACTTGTGGCAGTAAGTCTGGCAATAAATACAGAATAAAATTGGAATGCAGATGATGATGATACGTTATGCATGTAAAATGCATATATAGTTAGAGTGGATGGATGGACAAACCCAAAAGGAAAAACAAAACAAACGACATTAGATAAATATGCCTCCCTCCACCTACCCGGGAACAGGTTCCAAAAAAGATGCTGATTACAATAATGATTGTTGGATCTCGTTGTGTCCCCTGTAAAATGGGTGAGTTTTAGGTTCCAGAGTTTCTGGAGATGCCATGATGATGTTGATGATGATATGTATCTAAAATAGATGAATTCTACCGCTTTCTTCTTCTTCCCCCTCTTCCTTTCTACTTTATTCAACTCTCACCTTTGTTGTTTCAGTCAAGGAGTTTTTCTTTACTTGGTAGCAACCAACCACGTGCACAATTTAGGTAGCATGTTATATACTTACCTTCCCTTTACTTAACTTTCACCACCGCCTTCAGTTAATGTCTTTTGCTCAACCACACAAAGGCATTATATCAAAGTGAAAATATGACTAGAGTAGTATCATAGCATATTCCTCTCTCTCTTCTCCATTCCAGCACTCTGTTGCCACCACCGTCACTACTTTTATTCCTTCCCAGCCAAGTCTATAATGGTCCATTCTATTCCTCCTTGAGTAGGTTAGGTCTTAGGTAAGTACAAATGCATGCCCAAGATGCTCATGGTCTGGTTTCCAAACAACTAAACTCGTAAAAAAGGACTCCTTGAAGGAAGGGGACGCACCATCACGACCACCACCACCACCATTCAAACGTACGATTTTGGTTAGAAAAATTGGACCTGTACTTAAAAAGCCATCTCGAGTCCCAACAAGGAGAAATATATGGTTGGAGAAAGTGGCTTTAGGTCTAAAGAGAAGAATCTGGTAGAGAGATATGATATGGCCATAGTGAAAGGAGAAATGGGAGAGAAAGGGGCAATAATGGTAATAAAGGTATCACAACAAAACATTTCCTTCTTTGTTTTCTCTCTCTTTCTCTCTTTGTCTGAATTTGAGACTTTTTTTTAGACCAGACCATGTTTCCCCGAACTGGATTTTGGATATTATTGTGCCTTTGGAGCAGCTTAGCTCGTTTGCCCGAGAATTTCTCGATGGAGCAACATTACAACTTTCTAGTATCTCTCTCCACTTGAACCACAAAGGAAATTTAATGAGGGAAGAAACATGAGAAGGAAGAAGAAGGACACCGAAAACAAAAGGGGTTCGTTAAAAATTCAAATAAAAGAACTATCAACATAGGCAGACAGAGAGATACGAATACCTATATACTAAACTATGGAGGAGGATCACTGTTGCATAAGCCCAGCTTAGCACAACAACAGTTCAAATATGTATGATATTTTGTCTTTGTCCATTTTCCTTACATCTGCAAACAGGTACCTAATCGCTAAACAAATCTTTGATTTTTATTTGATCTTTTTGTTTAACCTGGATCCAGATTCGGTATAAAAAAGTAAATGCCCAGTCCAGTACAGGACCACCACCACCAGAAACGACCCAGAAATGCCGATTTCTCCATGTCTGAATTTTTTCTCTCAGAATCTACCTAGATATGTATGAAATGAATGCATTTACATTCCTTTAAAGTGCCATTGGGGGTACGATCCATACGATTTAGGGATATGATACAACCATTTCGGAATATATTTCGGGATGCATGAACATGAACCTTTGGCATAATAAAATAAATCGTGTACAAAACCCCCCATGAAAAGTGAAAACCAGAACCAGGCTAAAAGTTGTACTCCTCCTGCACCCATTAAAATCATATCTCCAATAGAAGTCATTGTAAAGCAGCTTTTTAACAATCGTTTTACTGCCTGCATAATGCACAACAGAGATCTATTTGCGTTTCTCCTCCTGATTCTCCCCTCCCAAGTTTCACAACTTAAATCTTTTGAAAGTCTATAAAATGGAATGGTGGAGAGAAAGGATTCTTTTTTTCGTATTCTTATATCCATCCCTGGATCCTGTTTAGTATTAAATGTGTCGCCAAAAAAATGAAATAAGAGAGGAATGGAGAATTTTTTCCCTCCTTCCTACTAAAAAATCGGAAGGGAAAAATAAAAGGAAAAAAAGAAAGAATTCTCTCCTTCCACACTGGAAACTGTAAAGGAAACATGTGTATGAATAAAATAAAATAAAAAGGGGGAAAGAAAAATAGGTTTCTGAATATATCTCCAAATGTACTTATATTCAATAGTATGGACATTTTTAGCATAAGTTTAAGCCAGGGAAACTGTCGCAGGAGGGATGTCCTCGATGACATGTACAGCATTATATTATTATATAAGTTTGAAGTTAAAGGAAGCACGATCAGCCCGACTGGAGAATTGTGCTGGAGAATTTTTATTTTATTTTATGAACGCTCACATTCAAGTAAGGAAGCTTTCCCCTTCCTCATCATCATGTCCCAAACTATCTCTCTGACGAATAAGAAGAAATTCTTTCATATTTATTTCCCATTGGACAAGGGACATGGACCCCGAAAGCGATGACGCTATATCTTTATATTTCAAAGGCTTATCTTTTCTTACCTGTGCTATTCTAGTCCCTGTCAGGGAACAAGACGCTGAATGATGATGATGCGATGCTGTGGTGGAGTGTTAGCCATAGTCATGGTCTTATGGACGGCGTTTGATAGTTCGTGTGTGGGGAAGAGAAAATGTAGGAAAGAGGATCAAATCACTTTAAAATGGAATAATACACAGAGGGAAGACGAAATCCTTCCTATAGCTCTTCCCTTTCTCCGACAATAAAAGCGACATGTCTAAAGCAGATACTTAAATATTGTCCTCACATGTCTCACGTTTTCATCCACAAAGCAAAGGCTACATCCACCTCCCTCTTTATTTATGATTATATGGGAAATGCTCAAAAAAGGAAAGGAATAGGAAGGTATATAGCCAAGTCGAATAAAATGTTAAAGGTAAAAGGGAAGGTAATGTAATATCATTGCCATTGCAAAACTAGGAAAACTACCTACATCTGATTCCGTATTTTTATTCTTGACGACCCGATACTGACGGTGATGCTAACTGCTACTTTCTCTTTTTTTCTCTTCCTCTGAAGTAGTAGTTGAACAACTGCAGTTTTGAAGCAGTGTTCAAAAAGTGGCCTGGAGAAAACACTTTAGGCCCATTTCTACTTCAAAAAATTATGGCAAACATAAAAAGCCTAAGTTGGAAGGAAGGAATGATGCTTTTTTTTGCATTTGTATTTTATTTTGTATAAAAGAATTTAGAAAACGTGAGTTTTGAAGAGTGTTATGGCTATATCTGTAGCTTTCCTATGTGATATGATGCATGCGTCGATTCGATATATATATATTTTTGCATTTCATAAATGGAAATAATATCACATCACGGGATTTTGTTCCATTGCCAGAAAAATCCCACATAAAGGATAAAAGTGAAAGTACCTCCGTTACTTTTAAATCAGTCGGACGGAAGTAGCAACTTTCCCATGTAAATTTTGCCCATCTTATATTATTATAAATAGGAGGGAACAGAGAACCAGAAGTGGTGACATTTTGCATTTTCTTCTTCTACGTATGCAGATTCGTTGAATCATCAGTTTCAGATTCAACTGCAGAAACTAAAAAGAAAAGTGAAAGTATCATCATATCATCAGTAAGCACCCGGCATACTTTGCTTATATGTTATCAAGCAAATAACGGAAAGAAGTTTTTTTCTAGGATTTTAACAAAAAAGACAGATGCGGGATGTGGAATGGATGCGGCAGTGAAAATCTTACGCACATCAAAATCCACATTTGACTACCAACCACATACATACTACATACCATGATAGGAATATACCAGCCTAATGCCAAATAGTATGATAAAATTCCGAAAATATACCATACCAGATCAGAGCAACCTGTGTCACTCTGGTTTGGATGCTTTTTATTATTGCTTTGGAAATGGAAGTTCGACGTGTCTTTTCTCTGCTTCCCTCTTGGTTCCATATTCCACTGGAGAGGGTTGACGTTTCCTTAGCTTCTCTCCCGTGCCATGTACGTAGTCGAGAGAGAGAGGTTGTTGGGAATTCAGAGGGAAGTTCATCTCTCTCACCATTTCTCTAGTGGATCCATTTCCCCCTGCCCATATTTAACTTCACAACCACCACCATCACCACCACCACACCGCCGGTTCTTAACACAAGAAAAAATATTTGGCTGTGAGAAAATTACGGGTTGGGGGAGAACGAGTGGAAAGGGGGAAATGGGGAAGGATGGATGGATGGATGGTGATGGTGGTGGAGGAGGTGGTTTGGTTTCAAGATAGATAGATCGATCCCGTTTCCTCAACGTGTCTTTGGTTTTTTTTTCTGGTCTGACTCCCAACTCCCAACTCCCAACTTGTCTCACTAAATAGTAGATGCTTTCTAAAATGTATTATGTCAGCTAAGCCAGTACATAATATTTAACAAACCCAAATCTAGCATATAACCATCACCATCCATTTCAAACTGTGTATGGCATAAAAACAAAAAAAATCACCATCATGTAATGTTATGTGATGTCCTTTGTACAATTCTGCTTGTCATTCTGATATGAGTGGATGGAGATTGGAGATGGAGATTCATATGAACATGAACATACCGACATGGTCCATGTCGGTTGGGATGCTGCAAGTGAAAGTTTGTCCCTTGTAAATTTTCGGATGGTGGTCTGTGGGAGGACTTTCCCCGGGAGTTTACCAGTTACCTACCCGGTTCCCCAGCTAACATGACACCCCACAAACACTGGCATAAAAAGCAAAGGATAATTTTTCAGCCGAGAGGAACCGCAGAAAAAGTAGAGTGGAAAATGAAAATGAGACTGCAGCATATCGTAATTTAGAACGGGGAACCATTTTTATGGACTTGCGGGAGACAGCTACCAGCATGGCGGCATAATCTAATGCGTTGTTCAGGTAAGGTCTGGATAAAAAAGCCTCCACTTCAAATGAAGGAGCCCTTCTCCAATTCAATATAATATACAATCTGGAAGTGGCTTGGCTTTGACTTGGCTACCAGGCCATACCAGACCATATACCACAATGGGAAGGTGCTCCCAGGAATATATATTTTTTGTGATCTTCTTTTATACTCCCACCAACTACCAACAGCAAACAAAAACTGATTGTGGTAGTGTATAACTTATATAATCTCTCCGCTCTCAGCCTTCCCGAGTTTATCTCATATCATCCTCAGCCATATCCACCCACCCTCCCACTTTAAAAAGTTCATTTTGAGAGGGTAAACAAACAGAATAATAAAATGGCTTTGATTTTCAGTCTCTCAAATTAGATATTCAAGTGTTGGATATACCTATTTGAGATGGGACGCTTTCATTATCATAACATCAACATTGCCAGGAAGAGGACTCGACGACGACTCCTTTAACAAAGAATATTATACACTAACTATGGGAAATGCTAAGCAAAAACAGTGAATGTTGTGCAGGAGACGAAAATTTCATTATTTCATTATGATTATTATTATCGTTGCGATTACAAAACCCGGCGAGTAGAAAGGGAGACACCATGCAGAGAGAGGCATGTGGCAACATCCAGCCTTTTCACACGCGTCAGCCAAGATGAAAATTAACTTTCTCCTTTTGTCTTTCCCCCTCTCTTTAGAATAAGCAAACAACTAGAAAGTGAAAGCATATTGCAACTATATTAGGTATATATATGTACATATAGATAGGTTCTGTTAAAAACAAGTTATATAACTTCACTAATCGGGAATGGATTTACCTTCGTCCTTTACCTTAAAATGTCTCTGCTCACCATCAGAAATTGTATGTATGGCCATGTCCCTTCCTTTCCCTCTATTCTCAGCTCATTCACATGCCCAGAAAAATTTGGCTATCCGGATTTGCATCTCTCATTCCCATTCCAGTTAAATGTTCCATTCCTATCCCCAGCTCAAGACAGTCGCTGAAAGTTGGATTGGAATAGAGAAAGGGAAACCTTTCATTCTCACATTTTATCCTCCTTCTCAAGTCAGTCCTTGGCTCTTTCTCTGGCTATATGGTAGGTTTGTCCGCATCACAGAGCAATATTACAAAGGAAGAGGGAAGAAGTGTAATAGAATTCGGTATATGTACATTCCTACATGAATCTATCTACATGTAATATACATTTACTTATATGATGATGATGATGGTGATGATAATATTACTCCAGCCAAGCGAAAAATAAAAAGTGTGGATCGTTCTTCCCCCCAAAAAAAGTGATTTTTGGTGATCGGAGCCATTTTGCCAGACAATTTCAATCTCTATTTTTTTCCATCTTGGGTAAGTCGAATCGGGAAAGAATGGAAGTTTTATTTTGGATATGGAATGGTTTGCTATGGTTGATGTTGGAGTTGGTGAAAAGTAGTTAGATGAGATGATGATGAGGGAAACGATCTGCGCCAAAAAACTTAATGCAAGCAGTTTGGATGGGTGAAAGTGAAAAAAGGGAATAATATGCAGGAATTCCACTATGAGCATATATACAATATTGGCTATATTTGGCATATCCCATGTGTTATAAACAGATGCAGTTTATCCCTCCAAAGTATCTTCCGTTAATTGTCATTCGTTAGAGGAGGGAAACATAAGCTCATTCCGTTCCCTACACTGCACATGGAGGAAAATGTGAGAAGGAAATAATGAAACCGAAAAGGATTTCTTATTATTTCCCTTCCCTCTCTCATCTAGATGCGACGCATTAAGAGAGAAAGTACCTAAAACTAAAAGTAATATAGATATATTTTTTAGATAAGGATATGAGCTATATAACTTTAGTTTGCTTTGCTTTGGTTTTGGTCTTGGTCCATATAACTATACTTATTTAGCTCGTTTCCTAAATAGTGTTGTTTTTCAATGATGTTGATGATAATGATGATATGTATTAAGCCAGCCAGTAATGACGAGGACGAAAGTTGATGCGTTTTATCGTTCCTCTCTCCTCCTTTTCCTTCCGCTCCTCGTTCATTAAAAAGAAAATAGGATTTGGTTGTACACGAACCCGATTTATAGTTTAGTCGGAGAATTTTTTTCCTCCGTAGTTTAAGGGTATATTTTGATGGGAAGTGTTTATATTATATATAGAGAAAAAATAAAAGCTGCGTGAGTATTTACGGCTGTGTGTAAGTAATAAAAATTGGGACTCGGGGTAATGATTTTGTAGGCATCTCATCACGATTCCCCACCACGGAACGTGAATGAAGAGGAAAGGCTTCTCCTTATAAGCATTGTAGGATTTACCCAGGCCGATGACAACTAAAATCTACCCAAATGAGAAAGACTGATCACGATCCTGATCATCGTCATCAGGGAAAAAATAGGAATATAAAAAAGATCTATTATTGGCAGAGAAAACCCGTCTCATGTCATCGGCATCACCATGATCATGATGGTGATGGTTTCCTCCATAAAAAAAGCTGGAAAGGGGGAGGTTTGATGACAAATGACAATGACAGCAAGAATACATTTACTCTTTTTTATTACTTGAGCAGATATAGAGGGAGTGGGAAGGGAATTGGAATGGAAAATTATAAGGGAGGATCTCAAACAGGCACACAGGATAGAATAGATTTCAGCGTGAAATCCGCAAGAATACGGAATAAGAAACGAGTTTAGGTAGGAAGAGAAAGTAGAATCAAGGAGAAGTATTAAAAACTAATTTTTACAAGAACAAACTATTTACATATACAACCAATAACACTGTATAAGAAAGGAGAAAGTGAATTATCTCTTATCGCTTTTACCAAGATTTTATATTTTATATATTTGTGTTTATCTAATCTAATCTGAATTTGTTTCATCTAGTTTGAGCTGTTGACAAATCCAGAAAGTCGATTTTTCGCTTTCCTGGAATTGGAATAAAATATATATTATTTAGAAATTAGGGACCAACAAAATGGCGTCTGCATTTGTAGGTTGGTGGCGTGGCCTGGATGTTCTGTACTAACCAAACCCAGACTTTAAAGAGTAGAAATTAATGAGAAGGGAAGTTCTCAGAGGGAGAAGGTAAGGTATAGCTATATCAAAGGGAAAGATATTTTATATCATTACTTGGAACTTTCTCTTTTGGTAAGGACACCGCAATTCGTGTTAAATGAGCATAACAAGTAGGTATGGTATACAAGGTAGCAAAATCCTTGGAGTTAGATGGAACTGAAGGAGAAAGTTGGAATTAGTTTCATTGCTTCATTCTGCTCCACTTTGTAGGAGAGACTGAGAGTGAGAGTACTTCTCCTTTCTCGTCGTAGTCTTTGATTACTCCTAATTATATTTAATTTTAATAAACAAAAGCAACATTTGTATCCTTAAGCTCCAGAACAAACTGGGAATAATGAGTATAAGATCATTTCATGTTCGTGTTATATTTTCTTATCTTTATGGTGTTAATCTGTTAGTTTGTTGGCACTATAAGGTACACGGTGGTGGTGATGATGATGGGATTGGTGGTGTTGAAATGTGAATTATTGATTTATCTCATTTTCCATTTTTATCTCGGAGAGTTATCGGGGAGGTCTACCAACGTGATTTATTTTTGATGGAATAATGCGTAGAATTGCAGCTCTTACCTTATATCATTTATTTTCTAGGCATCTATTTTCCATTATCGAGCAGAACTGTCGATGCCTTACACATATAAAATAACAGTTGAAAATGTGGGTAAAGAGCTTTGCAAGATAATACATTACCCATGTGGAAGTATTTATGCCAACCTATTCCTAATTTCAAAATCTGGAGAAAGTAATATAGTTAGAGACAGACATCTAAGCAGTAAGTTTGGGCACGACATGGATCTGATTGCATGTTTCTGAAGCTGCCGATGTGCCTGTTCCGATGATGCTGATGATGACTCAGCTAAGCCCTTCAGATGAGACTTGGGACTACCATCCACCGACTACCTGCCTTTTCTCATTCTAATTTCAACAATCGGGTCTCCTGAATCAGCACAAGTTTTGCACAGCCATCATCAAATGAGAAAAGGACCATTTTCTCGTATTTCCTTTCTCTCCTCTCATATCTTTATCAGACTATTTGAGATGGAAAAATGTCTCGCATTCATATAAAGAGCAGTAGAAGCGCTAGCCCAGCATCGGCATTGACATAATTTTATATTACGCTTGTGATCTCGCTTTTGAATTCCAGATTTGGGAAAGTGGAAGCGGAATAGAAAGAAGAGGATATGTCCTCGTCGTCGGGTTCGGGTTGTTCAGAGATTGAAACCAGATTTTACTCTGGGAAAAGGTTTACTATGTCACAGGAGCCGTCGTGCTTCATTGAATTTTTTTCTTTTGCGCAAAAAAAAGGTATTCCGCATACGTGACGTGATGAAAGGAGTCCACTGAAAGAAGTCCGCCATGCCATATTCCCTATATCTGTATGCTGGCATTTGTGCTGGGTGAATTTTAAAATAGTAATCTACACGGATGGAGGAGGCAGAGAATGAAGTTCCTTTCTCCTTGGTTTAAAAAGAGTTCCACTCCATTCCTATTCCTGTGTCGCCATCAGCATCATCGCCCTACTTTTTGATTCTGTGACCATACATAAGTATAGAGATGATGATGATATGAATGAATAAAGTTATTACGATTCCTCCTGTTGACAGTGAGAAAATTACAATGGATGATGATGAAAGGAAAAGGCACGGGAAATGAAAATGGAGAGAGAGTGTAATCCAGGGACGAGGACAATAAAGGACCAAGCCAGAGATAGATAGATATAAGTGCAATGTAAAACTTATTCAAGCTCTAGCTTGGCAGTCTGTGTGGCAAAACGAAAGCACGTAATATAATGGAGACAATTATGAGCAGATTGCAATTTACTCGTTGGAGTTGGTCACGGAGATCATCTTTATGGAGAAGAGCATAATATTAGGCTTGGAACAATTTTAGCCATTTCACCGGTTTCATCTTTGGAATCTGCCGATGACGTCTTGAAAAGTAAATTATTTTTCTTTGCATTTTTAGAAATTCTAGCAAGTCCCTTTTTTCTAGTCTGTGTTTGCGTCTGGGTAAAGGAATGAGTCAAGCAATATGGAACTCCTCTGTTCAATTCAATCAAGGAATATAAAGGAAGAATGAGTCCTGGACATTAGACCTACAGCAAAACGCGCCCGGCTAAAACGTCTGCAATCCAGAAGACCTACGGACATAAGATAAGACGCAGGCGGACAAATGACCTACAAGAAAATATCGCAGTTCGAACG
>JAQIXQ010001095.1:0-17334 GCA_034700485.1 Pseudosinella alba
TTTTTTTTTGCTTTTCTTTTTGAAGCGACGAAGTCGTCTAAAAATTTATGTTACCCCCTGGGGATGGGTCAAAGGTCAACGGAGTTGACACCGGCTACTAGTAATAATATAATAAAATAATAATTATGCCGTAATGTGTTGGCTTTGTTTATTACCTCATGATTTTTTGGGGGTCAGTAATAATGGGTAATAAATAGCATGCAAGTATTGACTGGAGTGTGCTTTAAATATCAAATGACCTAGTCTAAATTAGATCAGAGTCGAATGCAAAAAATGGAGTAGCAAATACAAAATGACAATTACTACCAAGCAGTATTTTAATCTGATGAATCTTTAGAGTGAAGTAAACAATATGAGATCTATAATAATCTTATTCGGCCAGTAATCAAGAAAAACTTGCATGTGGCGTCAGGATTGCCAAATTAAATGCTGATCTTTGACCCCTTCCCGCTATTCGATCTGGCTGAAACTGTCTACCAAGCCCATTAGAAGGATTACATCTACACAAGAAATCGCCAGCATAAAATAATAAAAACAGGAAACCTCACGCAGACGGACAGACAGAAAAACCTTCGGAACACATAATAAATTTTTGCAAAATTACTCACCAACATACAAACTTGTTTGTATTCACTCGATATTTTCACCATATCTTCGCGAAACCGTCAATAACCAGACCACAAACAGCCAACCCCCATACAAATTATTCATGTATGCACTTTCAAAGAATTTACAGAACAGTGCTAGGAGAGTCAAACAATGTACAGTACAAAATACAACCTTTTGCAAAAAAAAAATATATGGAGTAGTTACAGTACCTCCATACATGTGTTACCTCGTCAAGAAAAAATATTAAAACTGTGCCTTTTTCTTTCTCCCAGCATGAAAGTTACAAATTGTCCTAGAAAAGAAGATAAAAGAGGGTCTTTTAATGAAGTCAGACTCTCCCAGTCAGAAAGACTGGGCCAGGAGGAGAAAGTAAAGTGAATCATTTGGCATGCCCCTTTAAGTATGTCATATGCTGAACACATTTACCAGGAAAAATATCCCCGCCATATGTAGGCATCCGTACTTACCAACTTACCTACATTCCCTTACATTTTACATTAGCGGAGACTTGAGAGGGAGAGAAATGTCTCAGAATATGTGAAAGTTTCTCCCCCCATTCCCCATCCTCGCATGGCATGGTATATAGTTTCGTCGTGATAGAGCAATAATGTTCAAGACGGGTCACACTGTGGTGGGTAACTAACCTACACACACGTAGAAGGCATATAATAACTTTCTTTTTGAAAAATTACTTTTTTATTTCTGCATTTTTATTACTTGTACGTTACCACCTTATAGCTGCTGTTATGAGTACTAATGGTGGGAAAACAGGGGACGTGATCTTGGCTACCTCCTTCTATAAGGGTATAAGTGTCAGGAGCATCGGGCACCACGTTCCCAAGATTTAGGACAATAATCAATATCACTAAAAAGGATATTCAGTTACTCATTAGACGCAGACGAGTTTTCTTTATTACTCTACTTGAGCAGCCATTAGGACATATACACTTACGATTAATATAGAAGGGTTGACTTTGTATGAAACTAATTAACATAATCCATATCCTACCCAAATATGTATATCCCAATCCATATTCTCATTCCACACAACTTTCACTTTCCATTCATTCATTCAGTCATCCTGCTAGTTCCTCTCCCCATTCCATATCCCATTCTAATTCTGCATTTCCTTCCATATTTCAAACTACTTGAACATTTCCCTGATTTCTGGCCTGCATATTAAAATCTCTATATTAAAAACTACTGATCCCTGACTCAAGATAATAGAAATATGATAATATACTCTGGTCGCTAGTTCCACGGAATCCATCATTTCACTACATTCCTTTTCCTTCTACATTTACAATGAAAGAAGTAGGAGACGAGACGGGGATAGTCAAGTCAAGTCAGTGAAAGTGAAGAACGGGAGAATATATCCATTCACATCCTCATCCTCCTTCCCTCCTCGTTCTCAACGACTGCTCAACGAGCATTTTACTATTACTGTTCGCTCCCAGTCACAGTCTCCCTCCGCTTAAGTATCTCAGAGGAGAAAGGAACGGTCACCAGTTTAACCTTTAATAGATTTATAATATATTCGATTATATGTGACAAAAGAGTAGCTCCCATTTTAAAAAGGTAGAAAGGAAAGTGAAAGTCTATAGAAATCACTTGAATGGATATTATCCCATCCTGCTCGCTAAAGAAGAATCAGAAGGAAGTTAAAGCTACTTGAGAGAGAGAGAGGGAGAGCAGGATCGTCATTCACTACTTTTTTCTATCACACAAGTATATCTAGAAATGGTGTGTGACTGTGATGTGATGTGATGTAGACCCGAAATACCTGCAACATCATCATTTGTGAACGAACATTTTGTAGGAGAAAAAAAGCCAGTATCATCCCAGTCGAGTCCCACCCCACATCAATCCCAATAGAAAAGTCAGCATAAGTAGAGCGAAGTAGTGGGGGAGATCGCTTCAGCGGTGTCGCCAAGTCAGCGTAAAGTGTCATGCTATATTATATACTTTTGTTCTCCTTTCTCAGAGAAGCAGGGGAAAAAACTGAGAATGGGAAGTAAAAGGCACGTCGCTCCTAAATTATATGGTTTCCCCCTGAAAGAGAGGAGGATATATGATGATGAACCCTTTAAAACTTATGGGATAATAATGCTTTTGTTCGTGACGCGGCCATTTCCCCCCGCGTATGAAAAAGTGTTGATATGGTGGTGTCTAACAGTAAGTAGTTTCTACAATACGTGTGTACCTGACGAATTCGAAATTTTCCACACATAAAAGTGAAAACTTTCACCAGTTTATTCCACGGATATGTTATATAACACTCATCGTCAGTCAGTACTTATTTGTGTGGAGAGTTCTTTGTGGCTTTCTCTTGGGTTTAGCATTTTTCTAATCGGTTTAGTCATGCAATGGATAGAAAGCATGGCCTTTGTTTTACTACTTTGATGAAGATACAAATGCTTAATAGTTACGTCAGGTAGATGTAAATAATTGTATCAGAAGCCAAAAAATTTAAAAGATTCTGCTGATGCCGCCGGGTAGATTGTTACAACTGTCACATCATGCGTACTTCTCTCCAATACGTAATCAGCTAATACTCAAACCGCACTCAAAATGCAGATTATTATCCCAATGGTGCAAGTGCATGTGGCTTTCTCTGTAACATTCTTTAATATTTAGCTCAGGTTCATGGGTAGGTTTTTATATTTAAGGCCTTGAAAAATAAGGAATCAGAATTGTTCTTGTACTTACTATATCTGTCTTAGCTGTTGCTTTCACTTAGCATTTAGTGCACTTATGAATGCACCGAAAAAAATAATCGCTAAATTTATAATGAAAGCAAATGGAAGCAGCGGCTGGGCTGGTCTCCAAACTAATTCATTTAGGATGCTTGGTCTGGTCTGTTTGAAGTTTTGTTTGAAGGTATTCAACAGTACCCAGTGCTACCAGGAAGCTTTTAAAAATCACTTACGCATGCTGTAAAACAGGCTGTTTCTCTGTAACCATTATTATATTGCCGATGAGAGCGAGAATAGGCAACTTGTTTAAATAGGCAATATGGCAACTTGTTTGAAGATTTTGTACGCTTTTATGACAGCTATAGGCCGATAATTCGAATAATTTATGTAGTTAGTAATAAATGAATTATTCTGCATGATTGATTAAGAATTAGTATAAAGCTATAATTATATGACAAAGTCCTTCTATCAATTTATTGTGTACCGCGCGGGGCCAAATATGTAAAAAATTACGTAATGGGAAATTGACAAATGAAAATAATAATTTAGTATTTTCTAAATGAATATTCGAACATGTACAGGAATGTCAGTCAAGGACGCCGACATATCTTTGGTAGTTGTATTCTAGGCAAAATCTAAACCGTAGATATTGTTCTGTTATCATCATTCTTAGGACGTAATGTACAATATAAACAAATTAACAAAACGCATGTTTTCCAACCGCATGCAGTCATTAGTCATTTTTTATTCCATTCCAAAGGGGGGCATAATCTTTCGCACCCATTTGCTATTCTTCCCCATTTCTCACCCCCTCTGATTACTCTTTCTCCCCGTATAAATAAAGGGGGTTGAATAAACAAATGAAAGAAGTTGGCTCGTCTTACATTCATGATGACATAACATAATATAACCACCAAGAACATGCACAAGTATATATATCTGCACAATATACTTAAAAATCAGCACCAGAACCAATCGGCGGTAGTTGTGATATGACCCTTTCCAGTCCCCCTTGTCTTTCATTGCATTTTCATGATTATAAAATAGAATTTTGGCAAGTTGTTGGGAAGACATTGAATCTAATGCTATGATACGATATGATGACAATGATGGTGATGATGATGACGTTACGGGAACATGTTGTCCAACAAGGATGAAATGTATACCTTCATTACATAAGGAACACGTATACAAATATTACATAAACCCTCTATGTGATAGTGATCAAGTGGAGTTGGAGTGCAAACGTTCCCACAAATCTTTGCTGGATGAATAGTTTTCCACCTACAGAGCTTGCCTTGCCATTACCATCCCAGGCCATTCCTATATGGATCTGTACACCCTCCTATATCTGGCAGGGACCATCTACCAAAACAATTTTCCCTGACGAGAGAAAGCATTCAAACCTTTTGGATCCCAGCCAACAAGCATAGACTCCCCCAATTCCCCAGTCATTTATCATGCGACCCACCCGGGATAAACTAAGAATTTTCATGAAAGTGATAATTTCCTTCCCCCTTTCCCCTACAAAACATTCCTTTGTTGCGTTTATTGGAGCCAATGACTTATTATTTGTATTGCATTATATTATATTATACTCTACTTGCCATTCCAGTCACTCCAGTCACGAAATTGCAGCAATAAGTTATGGATAGATATGCTACACATCCATATCCACATCCACCTTTCCCTAACTGCATTCTATTACCGGGGCTCAGCCATGTGCAAAATCCCATTTCTTAATTGGAAATAAATGGCCTGACTTATGCCTACTAATTCTCTACACAACACAAGCCATAAAGTTTGTATCTGAATCCGGCTTTTGGATGGAACCTGAATCTGAGGACAATACCGAAGTAAATATATGAAAAAGCAATTCAACATCAGCATCCGACAAACCTTAGCTTATTTAGCGTTATTGCACATTTACGATATGGAGTTATCGGAATGAGTTATCATGTATTTGCAGAATATTAACGTTATCTTATATCCATCCCCACCCCACCAACAATATAGTTTCATCAAGTTTTTACAAATACAGGCCATTTCGAACAGGGCAGGGGAGAGGAAGGAAATTTATTAGGGTAATTAAAAGTAGGACGCGACATGATGGACCGTTTGCGTATTATCCTTGTCCTTTTCATGTCCCTTTCATGTTTTATAGATGGGAACAAAAAGGGGCATATCTATTTTCCCACCGTGTTTGTGGGTCTCCATTCCACTCCTTCCAGGCAGAATGGCAAAACATGCCTAGACAGGGCAGTTATTCTCTTGAAATATTGGAGGCAGTAGTGGTGATCGTACTCTCACCTGATAATATGAAAAATTGCCAACATCTTACTCGGGATTGTTGATATTTGTACCTTTTTATAGTAGTCGATAGTCCCCATTCTCGATATATTTTTTAGAAACTTTTGTGTCTATGACAGGGTTGGAGTTGGAGGATATATATACCCAGTAGGAGTACGGTTGAGTCGAGTCCGTCCCTATCCCAAACGAAGATTTGATCTATGATTAAAATATCCTGGCGTCGTTTGTGATGTCGTCTTTTCTTATTGTTACTACTTATCATTTGTCAAGCATCTAGTTATATCGAATCGGGTTCTATTCCAATCCAGAGAAAATTTTTAAAATACCTATAAGTGTTAATATATCTTATGACAATGGAGTATTTTCTCTGGGACGTCACATCACAGGTATTTTATTATGTATTAAAATAGTTGTCAAAATTCCTTATAAAGGTGGCCTTGAAGCTGATCGGAAAGATGATTTATGGCAGAATATTCAATCCCAATATTCCTGAGACAATTAAGGTAGGAAAGAATGGAGATTTTAATCACAAAGGATAGAAAATAAATCAAATTTTTGCAATAGTGTTGAGATGGAAAGACTCATAATCGGTGCATGTTATTGATTCTGAAACCTTGGCATAAGGATTAGAGACTTATTTGCGAGTACAAAAAATATTCTTATTTGCGAAAAACAATGCAGCGTCCTTAGAGCTTAAGCGCCCTCTAAAAGGAGAGTATAAATGCTTCAGTCCAAAGAATAGAATCTCGTAAGTAGGTATATGTTGCTGTTACTACTACTATGCGTTGATTCATCTCATTATCACAATCACTCCGACAGGAAGTAGGCATATTCAAGTTCTACAAGTCACCTCGACCTCACTCTCACCAGACCACATCGCATAGGAAAAACATACGTTGCTTCCATAATGCATACTTACAGTTATGTTATGTTACCAAATCCAGAATTAACCGCAGATTTTATTCAATGCATATCACTTTCAGAATTCCTAAGCTCCCCCTCCCACCATTGTTGGCTTTGGCATTAGCGTTCCCCGTAAACGAGGAGTGAAACGCCACAAACCCCAAGCTCATCTTTCACCTGTCTCTCTCCGGCAACATGGAGGGCTACGGCGGGTCTGGTGATAAGAACAGACGTTAAGCAGGCAGATACATTATGTTCAATTTTGCTGAATTACTTTCCCTTCCCGTTTGTATGTATTCCCATTGTAGATATTGTAGGACTGTGCCCAACTCAGTCATTTCAAGTTCTACGGTTTAACGGTTTACAACCCGAATCAAACGATGCATATTAAAGTACCAATAACCCAGGGGCATTAACCGGAAAGGTCAACGTCAACATGTTAAAGACATACCAATAATCTAGTTCCCCTGAGCAGCTTTCCCTAGCGGAAACATTCAGCCGTGAGTTCATCCTCCAATCTAAGGAAAAGAGAAAGCGCTGCATTTTCGGATGATAAATTATGGTGGTGTGCTGAATGAAGGCTAAACCAAATATCATGGCAGCATGGCATGACTGTTGTTTAGATCCTTCCAGGCATAGCGTAATTTTCTTATTCAAGCAATAGCAAGCGGCTCCTACAGCCTAATTCAAGAAGAAACTCTAGAAGCAAAAGCTGTCTGAAACAATATGGTGCCATTTTGGTTCTTACCTGGTGTGATTTCATCAATGCAGGGTGGGAAGCCCTCCTCTCTTCCCCCAATTACAGAAAAGCCAAATCTTCTGTCCTCCCCAATCATTGTGCAGGCAACTTGCAAAATTTGTTCCTACAACAGATTAATTAGAAGAAAAAAGTTTTAGTGTGATCAGGATTGGATCAGTCATTAAATTATATTCCAATTTAATTATTAGGCGACATGAACCAAGGGAAGATAACAGCCCGTTGGATCTAAGTAATAAGTCCATTGGGACAATTACTTCCAACTTACATCATCCTGACTCGGCATGTAGTAGCCCATTTGCTCCGGGCTCATATCCGAAAAGGGCAGCCCATTCCCGTTGAAATTCGGGGGATAAGGAGCAGAAAAGGAGGGTGGTGGGATAACGAGTACATTTCCGTTAGGTAACTGGTTTTTGCAATGCTGCTGTTTCTCCATGCTACGTGAGCGGATGTGATTTGTGGCCGGTCGACTGATACCGCTGTTAATACTGCTCCTGTTACTATTATTACTGCTGCTTGGATGCAGTTTAGGTACTGGGACTGGGATCGGCTTCTGAATATATTTCGTCGAATCAATGACCGGTCTCATCCTTTTATTTGTATTGTTATTGGACTGATGCTGATGTCCATGATGATATTGATTATGATAATCACTTCCGTTAGTTGGTACATCCCCACCCATGATATCCCCACCGCCGCCACCACCACAATTAACATGAGTAATACTGACATTACTATTACCCTTGTGGTGTTTATTATTATTTTCGACATAGCGAAAGATACTACTACTCCCTTGGCTAGTTATAGAATTCTTTGGACTCCCTCCACCGCTGGAAGAGGAGCTTGTGGGTGAGAGACTAGCATGGCCGTTCCCATTCACTGCTCCTTCAAGTGGGAGAGGCGGCGGTGGTGGCGGGGGCGGACTGTCATTCCAATGATCAGGCTGATGCTGATGCTGATGATGATTATAAGGATGCTGGTGATGGGGATAGGACCCCGCACCATTCCCATTGGGGAGCCCTCCTCCATTCCCGACTTGAAGATATTTTGTTCCATTAATCCCGTTACTTCCATTAAAACTTGAGGGGCTATGGGAGGGGAGGGGAATCCCAGAAGCTGGGCCCCCATTTCCAGGAGAGGTGATGGAGGATCTAAGCTGTTGACCTCCTTTCTGATCTTGACCTCGAGCGAATGTCTGGAACGTGGAGAGTGTTCGCTGAGTCCACAAATCATCCTGGAATAGTAATACAAAAGCAATAGCATTAATTTGGGGAAATGGATAATAATGAAACTGATAGGGTGGTAGTAGTTAGAAAACGTGAGTTTTTGAGAAAATTGAGAATCCGGTTACATATTAGTATTTGATTGTAACATGTTCATTCATTTCAGTACTATTGTTACTACACTAGTATCAGATTATATTCCAACGTCAAATACTTTAGCTTTGTTCGCTTATCCTCTATCAGACTTTCCCCATTCGTCCCATGCCATCTATCTCTCATCCCATCTCTACTTGAAAAGCTACAACTCGCCTAGTCATAAACTTCAACTCAAAAGTCGATGCTGAAATCCTATCTCCCTAATTTGAAAATGACTGCTTGTGACAGGGAAATAAGAGGCTGTACTTATGACTTTGACTATGTGACTGCTTTTCGGCCCCTCTTTAGTTTCATTTCATAACAGGCTAGGCATGAGGGGAGCATAATTTCCCAAACATGAAGTAGGAGCGAAGAGGAAAGAGAAAGCTTCCAAATTGGAATGAGACATAGGCTGCGACGAGGAGAAATATAAAAGCATTCTGTGATCATCATTAAAGGGCACTACTAGAGAGAGCGAGATGGAGAGAGTGAGTACGTGTATATTTGTTAGCACTTAAATATTTGTCTGTGTATGTGTGTACTGCTTGTTGTAAATACTAATCATCAAGACTAAAGCCGAACTGAATGCCATGCGAAATGAGATCACAGGATGCCAGACTTTTGGTCCCCTTCATCCGAATAAAACATAGAGATGGAACCTACACTGATAAATATACAGTGAGCGTGGCATGGCATTTGCTTGTTTGTTGGAAATGAACTGTTTTTGTGACGGTGCTTACGAGAGGGAGAGAGAAAGCGAGGGAGGTATGCCTCCTCCAACCAACGTGTACTTTCCCCATAAGTAATTTCTTCTCGCGCAGTTGGTTTTTGCATAATTAATTGAACTGGCTCTCTTAGCCCACGCTTAGCCGCTCATCACGTTCCCTTTAAGCTTTTATACTTACAAATCTTATTAGTTTTATAGGTTAAGATAAAGGCAGCCAGCACGTCCTTATGGGAAGGCATTGAACATGTCAAGTATTAGGCATTTATGGGAAAAGATAAGAATGGAGGGGGGAGATAAAAAATGAAAATGAGAAATGGTTCAACTTTTTCCAGCCTGACATGATGATAAGGATGTTTGCTTTTGCGATGGGAGAGTAGCAGTGCTCTCAAAATCCCAATTGTTTCCTTAGCAAAAAGGGTTCCAAAATTAGTATTTGAATTATAGACGATTTTTTTTTGTAAATTAACGGAAATCCTGCCAAATGAAGAGCAAATAATTAGCTGCTCTTGTGTTAATTTATCATCCATTCATCCATCTCTATTTCATAGAGCCCTGTCATATGCCCTGTTCCCAGAAATGCCGAGAATTATTATTAGGAGCCAATAATTCGTTTAGTGCTAAATAAAAGCTTTGCTTGGCTCGTCGTTCCAGAAATGGTAAGCATTTATTTTCCAAGATAAACTCCGACCCATGCCATGACCCTAATATATACAGTACAATTCTTTTCGTTAATATCAGGCAGATCGTGATCGTGCCACTGGATTTAACTTGGAATCCTCTTCCCCGCCTTCTTCATGACACTATTATTTACCAGAGCAGCCTTGATTTTAATCAACTGCATGACTATACTCTATTCTACCAACTAGAAGGAAGGATCCAGATCCGAGATTCCAGTAAAAAAAAATTTTGCTAGAAGTTAGAAAACAACACGTTCGAAAAACAAAAGGATCAATGAGAAAGGAAATAGGAAAAACTCTTCCATATAAACGACATGAATAAATACACTGAGAAAAAACAGAAATCAGTACAGTTTTTCCTCAGTTCCCCAGTCCCAAGCATATCGTGAAAGTATCATGTGCTCATCTTTTATCTCATCCATCGCATCAAAAAACTTGTGAGGATGAGAGAAAGAGAGAAGGTAACAGCTTCAGCTCAAATAACTAGAAACTTCCTTTCTCCCTCCTTCCTTCCCCTCAGCCTCAGCACAAACAACAACAGTAAAGAAATATGAGTATAGCAGAGAGGGGGATAACCACCGTCAACCATTCCCATTTCCATATATGATGCGGTTCTTGTTCTTCTTACCTAGTGAGAAAATTCTTTCAAGATTATACCCTTTCCATTGATGTCCCTCCTCTGGAAACTCTCATGTCCCATGTATATTTATATATCTATATCTCCCCGGATAAGTTTTTTTTGAAGGGAGTGCCATGCCACGCCACTAAACTTCGCCATTTACGACAAGGACTAGGCCCCGGCCATGGTAAACATCCACATCCACAAAGATAGAACCCAAGAATAAGAGAGCACGGGAACAGAGAGTGGAGAAAATCTAGAGAGATCCTCGCAAAAATATGACTGTCTGGGAAAAGCAAAGCGGAGGAAAAGGGGCATTATAACTGGGGAGGAGGTGATGAAGGCACACCAGGACCTGGAGAGGGAGAGAGCACAGGAGTGTGGAAGTGGTTGTCGGTGGTTTACTGCTAACAAGGGGACTTCACTCAACTACCATCACCATCAGCTAAGTTCCTAATGCAATGCATCTCTCTCTCTCCCCCTCTCTGGCCTATATATAATAATATATCGGATTTAAGCCTGGATCATGCCTTAATGGAACCTTTACACTTTACTCCGCTCCGTCCTTTCCCCACCCTGCCTTAGCTCTCTCACTCTCTGTCCTTCATTGTTGTATGGCCATAGTTATAGTCATAGCCAAAGGTACCACTAATTCTGCTCCCTTCCAACCAACCAACCAAACAGACAAGGGCAGGAGGAGAAAGCAAATGAAAATCAAAAGAGAAAGCACAGCATCCAGGAGGGAGAGAAACATTGCTGCTGATGATGATGATGGTTAAGGATGCTTTCTGCTTTCTCCTATTATGTATACAAATATGTATATGAGGCTGTGCTTGTCTGTTAGGTAGAACCCATGCGATACAATAATAACCCAGATGAATCGAACCAACTTTCTCTCCCCCGGAATAAAAAAAACCTGTGGTATATGGCCTTCCTTTTTTTGCTCCTTCTGTATTATTACCCTTTTCCTACCTTTTGCTTTCTCCTTTCTCTCTCTCTCCCTCTCCAGTGAAAACTCTCCAGACTCTAGACACTGTCTACAAACAGAGGGAGATCCTTTTAAGTAGGCTACCTTTATAGCTCTCTCACTTTTTTTCCTCCTCGACTATGGTTGACGAAAGAGTAGGGAAAACATATTACTACTCTCTGTGTATGAACATAGTTTAGTCTACACAATTTTTTGCAATGATTGCAAAAGAGCTGAAAGAGAAGAGAGAAAA
Organism: Pseudosinella alba; assembly: GCA_034700485.1. Classification (NCBI taxonomy): domain Eukaryota; kingdom Metazoa; phylum Arthropoda; class Collembola; order Entomobryomorpha; family Entomobryidae; genus Pseudosinella; species Pseudosinella alba. The sequence goes on from JAQIXQ010001095.1 coordinate 11,877, forward strand.
AAGGTAGTATCAACATCAACGTTCAGCCCCAACTGTCGGCAACTGTTCACTGTTCGACTTTTTTACTTTTATGACCATCCATCCATACATATGTAGTAGAGTTGGAATAGGAATAAGCAGGTAAAGAAAGCAAATATAGAACTGTGTAATATAATAAAAAAGGGAGAAAGTATGGCATGGCACGGTCAACCTAGGATTTTCCCTCTGCTTATTCCTTGTTCTTATGAACGATGCCACTATCACCACCACCACCACCACGTCACGATCCGTATCATGCATGTAAAAAAATCATACTACAACTTTTGCTTACTTTACTGTTTTCTCTCTACTACTTTCTTTCCTGTGTACTTTTTTCCTCCCTTTTTCCCTACCTTCCCTTCTGTCCGTGAAATGAAGAAGGAAGCTGAAGACTGAGACTGAAGTAGACAAGTAAGTTGAGGCTGGGGGAAGTTATGTAGGATGTGTGTGTCTACTGATACTACACACAAGACCATAACTTTCACTTCCATTCTTTATCGAATTTTGGCCATAGAGGAAAAAGTTTAATCGGAAGTGGAGATGAGAGTGATAGGTTTAGGGGAAAGTATGTGGTAAAAAATGGACAAAGTGAAAGAGGCCGGGAAATAGGTAGGCCATTTTATATAGGACTTGGCCATCAACATCAGCTTGGTGAAATGAGCTGAGCTGAAATAAATACATGAAATGGCTAACCATCAACCTCATTGATTCGATGAGCCATGTGTCTCCTTTGTACTTGATTACTTGAACTAAGGACAATTAATTCTTTTCTATACCTCAACTGACCATGAGCCTGATTTGAAATTGCAAACCTGCTTATTTGTTGGCACCTGTCTATCGGAAGGACATGGATTTAATTATTGCCGGTGTTGCAGAAAATTAAGTATAAAAATGATGGCAAAAATACCATAAATTGGGATACTGGGCTTTAAACATGGAACATGAAGGATGAATATAGTCTTCCAAGTTCCAGTGAGTTATCTTCACAAGTTTCCAGGAGAAAGTATTATCCATATTCCTTTGAACAATAGTGAAAGGGGATGTTTCTAATCTGTCTAACTCTGCCTACATATATACAATGCAATGTATGTACCCTTCACTTTCTACATAATTCATTCCGTCCATATATCAAGTATTGTTAAAAGAAGATAACCCACACAATACGAAACTTTTTTCTTTGAAAACTTTCCTCCTCCCGAATATATTTATAACTATGTATAACCAGCCAACATGCTGATGTGATAGAGACCCTGCCCTGTCTTCAGTTTACATTTGGTTTTTCCTATGATGAGCAAACCAGAGAAAGTGTAAACGCAAACGGTAGTAATGCCTAGGGAAATCAGGCCATTAGTCTTTAATGTTTTTCGTAGTTCATATCGTCCACACTCGCCTTCTTTTTTTGCATAGGGCTACTACACTACATTACGCTACATACTAGTTGCACAATATAGTTCACACACTTATTATGCAGGACCAGAGAACCATGTGGGGTTACTGACTGACTGACTGCCCTGTGAAATTTTTATATTGTTTTTGTGGGTATATAGACCAATGAGATTCGTAATCGTCATAATTTAGATTTAGGACATGCTTGGATAAACAAAAAACTGGCACGATTAGGCGGGGGAGTAATGCCCTAAAGTGGTCCTAGAACAATGATTCAAGGGAAAATATAAATGCCAACGAATGCAAACCCGAATTAATTTAAAATTTAGGATTGCTGCCCTACTTCATTGGGTAGGCACATGACTTGATAGGTTTTGCATGGAATTTCCATCCAGTCCATGTGCCAATGCATGTTCAACCACAACAGAAAGAACACATTCATTTGACAGTAAGCAGAGGACGCATATGAGACCCGGATGGATGTAATCTCCATTACTATTTTATAATCCAAGAGGAAGTTGTTCGGAAAACGGGCAAAAAGTAGTGGGAGTATCAAGGACCTACCTATATACAGATAGTAGGACTAACATGGACATATGTATACTTCAGAGAGGGTTTAGAAGCACTCATTTCATATCATTTATAGCGCATAAAGACGTGCTTGAATGATTGCCAAATATTAAGCTATGTAAAGTATAATGAGCTATCCTTTCCGATCACACAGCCAATCTCACAGGGAAAAAATGTTATGTAATATGTATTACATGGTCGGTGTGTCGGGTCTGACAAGCTTATTTTCATTGTTTGACATGGGTTTTCGGGTTCTTTTAACCTTTCCTGGGACGAGCGGAATGTTTACCCGCTATTAGTTCAGTTTAGACCCTTTAGGACAGGATCCACCACCACAAGGAAACAAACCATGTAGGCAAATGAAAAATTAGCAATCTACTGACAATGGAACCCCCGGACATGATGTTTGAATAGGTATAGGGAAAGGCCAGAGAAAGCATATATTTTTCCATAAAATTCATGAACCCCAACCATGATTCTGTCAACGTTTTTAATACATAATGAACTTCGCCCTTCATCGATGATGCTAAGCGCACAATGTGGTTTCATCAAGATAATTAAAAAGTATCATCGCCATCTTCTTCTTCTCCATCACCATCCAACCAGCATCTATCGATAAACTTAATGCCTAAAATTTTATAGGCACGTGTAGATAATGAGAATGAGACTCATCCAAAGAAGCTGATGAGCTTATATCTATCTACTTATATGGATGAAAATATCTGCGAGTTCATCGGAGTGAGTAAGCATGTAATCGCAAATGAGGAAGGGAAGCGAAATGTCAACATCATCCAAGGCTTCTTAACTTCATTCTCCAAATCGATGAAAAGAAAACAAGCCCTTCTCATCAAAACAGTGGGAAAAATAACAGATTGACACTCCAGGCCACAGTCATTACATCCAGGATTGGGGAAATGAAACGAAACGGAAGCTGGAACTTTGGAAACTTTTATTCTTATGAGCAAAATGTTAAAATATTGTAAGAGAAAAATGTGCAAAATTGGGAAATAGGCAAGAAAAAAAGTTATCAGAATTTTAGCTAATGTTGGCGTATCAAACAACGAAGCTGGCAATAAATACTCAAAACACCAGACAGAAGAAAGTTACATAATCCATATCCTCCTTTCGCTTTCAGTTTCTCCGATGATTTTAAAATCCCCTTTAATCCGTTTAGGTTTCAAATCAAACCTGAGCCTGGACGATTTAAGTATAAAATATCCCTGTCAGCAACGTGTATTGGGCAATAATTGTATACATACCCGTGTGCGTACATTGTTTGCCATACACGAACAACTTGTAGGTATTTGAATATTCCTTCCACCTTCCCTCTATTCCAGGAATTCTCCACGTAGAACGTGCAGAATGTGGAATTTTTGTGCAGCCGTGCATGTTAAAAAACCGGCGAGCATTGCTCTTTCGAACCAAAATTCCACACGATCAAGGAGGCAGTAAAAAAGGTGCCACTTTATCGAAACAGTCATACAGTTAAGCATGGCTGGTGGAAGGGAGGTTAACTTTCACCCAAAATGGCATATTGGAAGGTGTATTTAAGGATCATTTATACTCTCCGCCAAAATAAGATACAGCTTTTGGTTAGTAAAAGTGAAAGCATTTTCCGAAATTCCAAACAGCGCTGTAGCCGGAATAAATAGAAACATTTTCCTTCTTATTTTTGTTATTTGCAATCCATAAAAAATGTAGCTTTTCAATAACCCATGCATTGGTTGGCAGAAAATCACGAATCCGAAAAATAACTAATATTTAGCCAGGGAACGGTTATTGTTGTATCCTATGTAGCTCGACAAGAGTATATGAACTCATGCCGATAACGTCGTGGAATGGCATGGCAGATGAAGTACAATGAAGCTCGGCAGACAAACTATTATTCACGCTACTAGTCATGCAAGTAAGCTACACATACGCACCCTCACTCTCCTGGAAACTATATAGGCATCACATCACGAAAGAAAGAAAAAGGCAAATCAGGTCGTTACACAAGGAGCAAGGAATATAATATGTAGCTCCTTAAGCCAAAAGCATATGATCCTGACACATTAAGACTAGGATGTGCTCAGAGAGAAAGGTGTCATATCGTTTCTCTTGGTGGATCCTCTCTACAAGGACGTTATATAGGACTAGAGAAACTAGATGGATACAAAAAAGTGCAAAATTCATATATGGGCTGAGGTAGAGAGGGAAAGGAGGATATATATGAGAAAAGCCATTCACATTACTGATACTTATGCATGCATGCTTGCATCCCTTTTATTGGATGGGAAGAATGGAAAAGGAGAAAGGAAGAGTGGAGAGCACCACCACACCGCCGAATATATATGGCCATGAGAGTAAAGAAGAGAGAAAGGAGAAAGTGAAAGCGGGACTGGGAAGAGCAAAGGATTCACCTTTAGGTGTAACCATCTTTCTAAGCTATAAATTCTCTTCCTTTCTCTAGGCCAGCAACATAACACACATAATTGTGTATATATGATCCCGGTCCAGGTCTACGGCTATTGCTTGGCCCTACTACCATTTTGCAGACCAAACTAGACACAGTTATCATTACTTATTATTATACAGCATAAAATAAAGTCTACATATTTTCCTTAGGTAGCTGTGTATGAATACATCTACATTTTATACTCTGACAGGTCTAATGAGCCACTAGTGGTTCCTTTGGTTGGCCGGTATTATGAAGGATTAAAGACTTCAGATATTTGTATAATGCTCCTAGCCAGTCTTACTAATGTAGATACACACACTAGACTAGACTAGACACACGATTTGGTTGTATATCATTGTGTGTGTGCTGGCCTGGTCTGATGGGGAAAGTTTTTCTTAATATCTAAGTTTTTGCACACATTCCCCGTAGTGTGCCTGGCTGGCACTGTGTGTGCCTGTGTATTAGTTAACTTACATAGTTGTATTAGTTGGGTCTAGGTAAACATCTTCCTCTTCGCGATATTACCCTCCTTTTCGAACAAGAAAGGAAGGAAATCCCTTCTACACTATTTTTCTCTCTCTCCTTTCATTCTATTCAAATATAGTTTTATAGGCCAGAGCCAAGCCATATATGAATATAGTGGATCTGCTGATGTGATGTGAACTTTTAAGATAGCCATAGGTTATGTTATACGAGCAAATGGATATTGTGAAATCACTGTGATTTTTAGTTAAAATCTCTTCTCTTCTGGTGATGGCGGTGGTGGTGACTCTATTCTATTTTATATGCCAAGACGTGTTGGAACTTTCTCCTCTCTCCCACATCCAGTCCTAGTCATATGAGCGTATTGGAAAGGTAAACGTAACAAGTAATGTTTCCCATGCTATTACTTTCTCCAGAGTTTGGGTTTATGGTGTCGGTTTAGCTTACGCGGGAATGACCCGGGGGTGGGTTACCCTTCCAAACCTGTGAAAATACTTTTCTAGACCAATTTTCGACGCTGATCACGAATATCAACTCCATTTTCTGTCAATGGCAATTCTC
>JAQIXQ010001096.1:0-17333 GCA_034700485.1 Pseudosinella alba
TCACCACCACTATCACAGCACTAAACCACCCCTTGGGTCAAGTCAGGGGGAATCCCTGTCCTCCTCCAACCACATTTCACTTTCCTGCAATTATTGCTGTCAATGAAATAAAACATAATACCTCATGCCCGTCATCCCGTCTGTGTTCAAATCCCCATCCCACTAGTGCTAATGTGGGATAGGTACCTACATAAACAATCAGACTGAGAGAGTGCTTTTTGGTTTTGAAACTTTTTCCGTCGAAAAGATGATTTAGCCCTACCTTCCATCCAGCAAATGACACTAAAGGAATATAAGGTTGATGTTGACTAACCGTAACCTTTATGTCCCTTTTACAGAATATTTTTAAACTGATTTACAGTATTAAAAAATATTAAAAATCAGGACTGCTGTAAAAGTGCTTGTGCATGAGAGGAGCATCACACAAGTATTACATGTTAGTATACGTATAACCCAAATATAAGTGATGAGCGACGGAGAGTCATGTGCATGGCAGTGAAACAGCGGGTGAAAGTAAATTTAATATTCCACGTTTCTTTAACTTTTTAAACTACCATGTCATATTAAGCTAAACGAATGGAAAATGAGAAAACAATAATTGTCGTACCTTACAAACCTTTATTAGGTTTTGCAAAAGTATCACTAGCTGAATTAATTTAATTCACTAACAAGCACTTTAGATACTTGATCTGCTACCTCGACCTGTACATGCTAGTTTATAAATATTGTAGAGATTTTTTTTGTGATTCTTTTGCCCTATATCCCTTAGTCTGTAAGACAAAAAGTTAACATTCCAATCAATATTTGAAGTTGTGGGAAAATAGTTATCGTGTATGGGGGTCTATCTATAAATTGCTTAGGAAATTTAATTTAATTTCTCCAATTTTCCGCTTGTCAATGTCTTACAGGCAGTAAGACATTGGCAGACACGAGCACTATATAATCACACTTTAAAAGAACATTTTAAACTCAGTGAAATAATGAATCCCTGTCTCCTGTTTTGCAATTTTTTATACTGCTTATTTATATAACATTTCAGTAAATATAGTTCGTGTTTTACGGGGTTCCCCCTTACAAGATTACTATTTTTTGCAACTTCAAAATTTGATTTTGAATGTTAAATTTTTGTCTTACAGACTAAATAATAGCACAAAAGAATAAAAAAAAGTTCTTTACGATATTTATAGTGACATGTAGATACAGGTCGAAGCAACAGCTCAATTATCTACATTGCTGGTTAGTGAATTAAAATAATTTAGTACGTATTGCACTGATCCAAAACGTAATAATGGTTTGTAGGGTAATTATTAAGTTTTCTTCATTTTTTCATTCGTATAGCTTAATATGACATGGCAGTTTAAAAAATTAAAGAAACGTGGAATATTGATTTTACTGTCGCCCGCTGTTTTACTGTCGTGCACTTGAATCGCTTTCACACATCATCACGTATATTTGGGTTATATTGACATGAAAATTTGCATACATTAGTAATGAGGCATGTTAGACTTTGCTTTCTCTGATGAGTATCCCGCGCGACGTGACATTAACATCTCATTTTCTACTACGGGAGCTTTCATGTTGTTTCTACATCTACATGTGATCTATTTTACATATGGTATTTAAAAAAGTCAAGGCACCGTCCTAGACCAGACAATATCCTTATATTCTATATACCTACGAAAACACCACCAAAACTTAGATTTTACAGATATAAATTAATGTCACGCAAGTTACATGGTCATTAAAATTTCGAAGTAATTTCTCTTCTAGGTAGGTGGTAATTGGATATATTAATGAAAAGTTTTTTTTTAAATATTACATGGATATCTTCATAAGACGAGGTGACATTAGTTATGTATTAAGTAATTTAAGTCATTCATGTCGCATGGAAATTGACTATTTTTTAAATTAAAAAAAAACAAGTGATATTGAGATTTTTTTTGCATGCATATGAAATTTGAACAATAATGTGCATGACATTTCATGTAACTGGACAAAGCCATCATAGAAGAAACAAAGTGTTTCTTGCTCGTAACACACTCTCATTCCATCTTCCTGCTATCCTCTTCCATGTAATATTTTTGCCTTGTTCTTTAAAATGCATGAATCTCATCATCAACACCACTTTCCCTATACCAAGCTGATTTCTTCACGGCTTGCAAGGAATGTTTTCCTCGTTATGTTGTGGCTCCATTCATTCACCTCTTTCCCCAAGCAAAACTTACTAGGTTATACTTGCTGTAATAGTTGAGCTTATTACAACCAGCAGGCAGGAAATTTCATTCCATAATAGACTATCCATCCTGCAAACGCTAATTTCGGTAAATATTAATCAGTTAACAGATAAACTATCTGTTTGTTTGATGATGGCATTGACAAGTTGCTGTCCAATCTGTTATAAAATAGGGCCCTTGAGCAAAGTAAATTGCGATTCCCTGAAAAAGAGAGAATTAGCCCAGCAGAGATTTTTTAAATTTTTCAAACGGTATTTAAATTATGGAAATGCCGAGGAGGGAAGCAACATTGACAAGAAGAGAAAGCAGTTACATGAACGTGGATATCCCAAGCTTGAGAAATTATCAGAGGTTGGGTTTCTCCCATGTCAAGATTGTCTCACCCAAATGGAGTCCTTCTGTGACCTTTATGATAAGTTGAAGGCTACTGAGCTTCTGCTGAACTGGAAAGTGTGGACAGTGAAGAATATTATGACGGGGGCTCAGCGAGTCACATCCAGGGTAAAATCTTTGCGGGAGTTTATTGAAAAAGCCGAAGTAGAGGAGCGAGTACGAGGGCATTGTTGGGGAAATGGAAATGAGATTATTAATTTCATAACTAAATCTAGAAAATTACTGATCGGAAAATGTAAGCATTTTTAAAGCCGCATGTTGGCATTTTCATATAATGTTATTTCTCTTATTAAACTGAGCAAATATTAAATCAAAGTTGCTAGGAAAAGAATTTAATTTTACATATTTTGGATGTTCTGTGCAGGCTCGCGAACGGTCGAAAATGCCACTCCAAAATTGGCCATTGCTAGGTGGCAGCCTGGCGGACAAAAACTATCCACAACTTGCTCAATGGAAGTTGCGGAAGTCCGCAAAGAAGTAGAATCCGACTACGCAAATTCTAATCCCGTCATTCGGCCTCCCTCAGAGACGGAGGAAGTCGCAACTACAAACATTGGAGAGAAAACTGTTGAATCGTCAAAATTAATCTCCATGCGATCTTCACCTGCCGGTGAAATCTTTTTCCATTTAATTAAGAAATATTTATGAAGACAATTACATAAAAATCTATCTTCATTGTGATTTTGTTGCAGGCACTTCCGGAGATGGCCATGACGATGACAATGTCAATCATGAAGATTCTAGTTTTATCAGTATCGATCATAGTGAGCCATTTCGTAACGATGAAGTCGATAGTCATCATGGTTTAGACAATATGGTAACAGAAGGAAGTTCAGTAGTGGCTAATCTAACATCACCAAATGTGGATCATTTCCATAACACTGTAAAGGTGGAAGCAGATGCAGGATTTATTGGCGAAAGTATACCGGAACCTTCAGCCGCATCAGAGGTGCATTTGAATACAGAAAGTCACGAGAGTATACATCATCCTCGGCCGGCTTTGGAGCCCGTATTCGATCACGCTTCCAACAAGACTGACAATATTATAATTTCCGAAGATTCTGCTCAGTCAGGTTCTATTTTAGACGCTGGATATCCATACACAGGAGCGGATGAAGTTGAAGATTCTTCCCTGGTGGAACCGGAAATGATTATTGAAGCCACCCCTACCATTCGCACATTCGATGACACCCAAAATTCAGAAACCATATCCCGATTACGACCCACCCACAAGTGTACCAAATGTGGGAACATTTTCTAACGTTGAGCGCATACAGTCGCACCAGCAAGAGGCACACGGCGACGATGCTGACAATTTCAGCGACATCGAAAGCATACTGTCGGAAGATGAACACGGATATGCTGATGACAGGAATGATGGTTCTCCGCCCTTTTCGTCCTCATCATCATCAATATCATCATCATCGGATGACTCTGACAACGGCTTTGAATTTTCCGAGCACACCGAAGAGGAAACACCGGAAACCAAACCGGCTATAAAATCTCCCATCGTCACAGCGACCGATCCTTGGTCTAAAATAATTTTAAACGCTGAAGAAGACAAACGACATTGTCCAGGAGTTGAAGGGAATCTCTCCAAACGTAAGGAGACCGCAAAACATTCTCTCTTTCGTCTAAAATGCCCGGATTGTAATTCTATATTCGAAAACGTTAAAGGACTACTGTCCCACCGTAAACTTTCATTGACTTGCGATCCCTCCAACGATCCCAAATTAAAAATAACTGTCGATGTTCTCGTCCAACCCTCCAAGAATGAAGAAAATTCTTCTGATAGAGGCGAAGGTGACATTGGTTTACAATTTTCAGATGTCTTCGCCAAGATTGCCCTCCAACAGGAAATATTCCTGTGCGACAATTGTGATCTCGCAGTTTACTCCAAAGAGGATATGGAAGCACACAAGAAGCTCCATGGCACATTCCCCTGCAATTTTTGCAGCGTCACGGAAAACTACGCCCCAAACCTATCCCGTCATGAGCTGGAGCATGTCCCCACCGAAGGCAAGAATGCTCGAACTCCAGGAAAAGTCTACTGTGCTCGTTGTAATTACAGAGCTAACAAACGGCAAAAATATATTGTCCATCACATGACGATGCACCTTCGTTTGGCTGCGGAACGGCTACAATGTGCAATTTGCAAGACAAGCGGACGTTGGCGAACAAACCGTGCATTAGCCACTCATTTAAAAACCCATCATGACCTGACTGGTATTTCCGATCCCAAAGATTTGTATACATGTCAGGAACAAAGCTGTGGGGCATATTTTTTGCTAAAGTACCAGCTCAGCAACCACAAGAAAATAGCCCACAAAGGGAGTAAATATTTACAGGAGCGTCGTGCTAAAAATACTCGCAAATGGAAGACCGAATGTAAAACCAAGTCCAGAATTAAATATGAATCGGCCTCACCCGATGACACTATAATCACAGAGATTGAGACCGAGGCGGAGTCGAAGTCAGATCCCCGTCAACAAAACATTCAAACAGTGGAATTGTCGGAACCCAAAATTGCTGCAAAATTACCCACTAACTCTACGACTGATCCCTCTTTCCACACTACTTTGGAAGTTTGCAACACCCAAAAATTAAATTCTAACATTGAAGGGGAAAAGTCCAACCAAAACGAACAGGAGAAATACCCTCCATTCCGGTTAAGGTGTCTTGATTGTCAAGCCTTATTCGAAGACGTGCAGGGGATTCTCACTCACCGTAAATTTTCACCGACCTGCAGCCCGTCCTATGATCCCAAAGTAAAAATAGCTGTCGATGTTCTCGTACCCCCATCAAAAATTGACAATACGTCTATAGATGACGGTGGTGATGATGGTTCTATTTATTCAGTTGTTTTTGCAAAAATTTCCCTCCCCCAGGAAATATTTTTATGCGACAAATGCCAACTCGCAGTTTACTCCTCTGAGGACATGGAAGCCCACAACAAACTTCACGGCTCATTTACCTGTCAATTTTGCGACGCCAAGGTGGACTACGCCCCAGACCTATCATACCATGAACTGGAGCATGCAGTCACCGAAGGCAAAGAAATTAAAACAATCGGAAACAATCCTATATTTTACTGTGCGAGATGTGACTATGGAGTTGGCAATAGTCGCGAAAGATATATAATTCATCATTTGAAAGCTCACCTTGGCTTGATTATGAACCGGCCAAAATGTGCTATTTGTAAAACAAATGGACATTCCGTGACAAACCGAACCTTAATCAATCATTTTGAAACACATCATGACTTGACCGGAACTTGCAGCGTGAAAGATTTGTGTAAATGTCCGGAACAAAACTGTGGGGCCTATTTTTTGCAAAAGCTTCAACTAAATAACCACATGAAACTGCGCCACATGGAGAGTAGAAATGTATGGGGGCGTCGTACTCAAAATACTGGAAAACGTAAGACAAAATGTAAAGTCGCACTGTCGAGGAATGCAAAGGAGTCCGGCTCCAATGAGGAAACTAAATTCAAGGATACTTTGACGATGGAGATGTCCAAATTAGTACCCCGTCAGCAAACCCATCCGTCTTCGAACCTGGAAGAGGAAGTTGACTTGCAGTATAATTCTAGCAGTGAGAATATGGAAGCAAAACATCAATCGTTGAGCAAACCAAATTTGAATCTGACAAAGAGTAGGACGGACATGGATCCCAACGTAGGTATTGAAGCATGTTCGAAACCCAGGACTACAAGAAATATCGGCCGCCACTTCCGCCTGAAATGTCCTGACTGTGCCTTTCTCTTCAAAGATGTGAAAAGTCTTTTGGGCCATCGCAGGGATTCCCAGTCATGTAGTGGAGCGTATGATCCTAACACAAGTATCAAAGTAAAAGTACTCGTTCCACTCCAGGATATTAAACAGAGAGAGACGATTACCTTCAGGATTAATGACAAGCACTTTACCAACATATTTGCCATTATTGAAATCCCTCAACGAATGTTTCGATGTGAAGACTGTGACCTCGAATTATATTCCAGCGAAAGTCTGGAAGCACATAAATCCCTTCACGGGAAGTTCAAATGCAACTTCTGCCAAAAGGAACTAGCTTACGCAAAAAATCTGGCAATTCACGAACTCCAGCATTCCAGGAAAGCGGGCGAAACATCCTCACCTGTGAATTGCCCCCGCTGTGATGTCTCATATGCACATGAGAAATACGATTATCACTATGTGCCTCATTATCTAACTCACCATATGTCGCTAAGTTGGCAACATGAACCTCTTTGCGCAATTTGCAAAATAATCCCACCGACTGTGACAAAAAGGCGCATCGGTGGACATTTTAAAAATTTTCATGACCTCAGTGAGCTCACTACTTCGAGGGAAATTGTAAGGTGTCCAATGAGTGCATGCGACGCCTACTTCTTAACAACAGGACAACTCACTGGCCACCTCAGGTATCATCACAAACTTGGAAAGGATGAGAGGAGAATGGATGATGATGCAAAACTGAAGTGCAAGGATTGTGATAAAAGTTTTGTACTTCCTCATTCTCTCCATAAGCATCGAATGAAGCATCATGTTCCTTTAGAAAAGATAATACCTTGTCCCTTCAAGAAATGCAACTTGGTGTATGAGACCAGGCAACAGTTGGAATTTCATCTGGCTTGCTCCAAAGAGCGACATAAGGCCCTAGACAAGCCAAAAGTTAAGGAATTTGTCAACTGTCCAGTTTGCGACAAGAGGATTTGTAGTAGCAAGTCTTCCTTCCTCAAATGTCATATGAAATCCCATGACACCTCCCATGTGTGTGAACTGTGTGGAAAACAATTCAAAACCAAATATAGTCTGGACAATCATAAGCTAGCTCATTCTGGACCGGAGAGCTGGGAATTCTCCTGTAGCGTCTGTGGTAAGAAATGCCTGCATAAAGGAAAGTTAAATGAACACATGCGGACCCACGCAAAGGAGACGCCCTACGTCTGCGAAATATGCGGTCAGAAATATGCTCATCGGCATAATCTCCGGATACATGTCAACAATAAGCATGGTGATGAAGTTCAAGATATTCCGAGAAAGATTAATACCAAGAATTTCACATCCAAGAAGGGGATTAAACGGAGGAAAATTGAGGAAAATGACTCAAGTGACGATGAAGATCAGTGATTCGATACTTGGAGATGATTGGTTTTACTTCTATTTGAAAGCTTTTATAAATGGACTATAAAATATGTATTAATTGTTGCAGCAGTATTAATTGCTAATAATTATAAATTCATTTTTAAATGAAATTATTCGTCTTAGTAAACTGTATTATTTTTGCAAAGCAAGCAAGTCTTACTCAAGTACAAAATCATGTCATTGTCACTCACATTAGACATCCCATCAAAACGAAATCGCTCATCATCACTAGTGATCATATTTGGGAACTCCTTCACCTTAATCTTGTTCGGGATATCTTCCCTTTTCAGCACAATCTGGAGTGGTGTGGCCCCATCCTTATTAGTAATCTTTAGATTTACCCTATTCCTGACGAGAAACCTGACGGTTTCTGCGACACTGACAATTCGCAGGCTACTTAGCACCGCAATATGTAATTGTGCATTTCCTTGCACATCCTTCGCATTTACGTCCAAGCCTCCCTTCTGCATAAAGAACTGGAGGGCCTCCTTATTCCCAAACTCGGCTGCAATTTAGCCTTGTTCAGGGCATCCAGTCCTGGTCGAATTTAATCAGACTTGATAAATTCATATGTCGCATACTTTGCATTTTACTGCTGTATGCAATAGAGTTCTCTTATATACGGAATCGGGGGTGTCAAATAACCTGGTCAACTTCTTCTCAATAAGAACTACGGAAATGTCATGGAATTGCAATTGAGTAATCGTAGTCCCTAAATAGACCAGCTCATATAATATGAATGTATATCTGCGATCATCCTTGAATCCGCCCGTCAAATATTTAATTATGCTCGGTTGGTCAGGTTTTCACGCTAAATGAAATAAAATAGTGGACAGAAATTATGACCTAACCAGGACAACACCTTTGCTAATTAATTTCCCCGTCTCTCTGCGTCATATTGATTAATTGTTTGAACTTTATTTTCGTGTTACTGCACATCCGTATTTCTGACACCAAATTTAAATAGCATCAATGCGAACGAGATTACGCTAACAAGATACAACATCAGCTAAAAAGGTACAGTAACGACTACATTTTTTTGTATCTAGTACTGCTTCAACAGTACCAACACGGATCACTCCAGAATGTTGAAAATTCCGGTAAGAATGTTGATTTGTCTGTAGATAATTGAAACTGTCAGAGAGAGTTTTCTCCCAGGACGGAAATCATTTTCGAAGAGGCTGTAATTAAATTTCAGTAAGTTAGACGTCAATTTTCCTTTCGTTCTTATTTGACAAAGTTAAAATTACCTGTTAAAAAAAAGTATGACCCTTGATAAGAGCGTACATCCAATCACCAAACGTATCACCAAGAACCTCCAAGTTTGAGCAATGCACATCCAAACAACAAAATTCCCAAGGAAGGTAAACACCCTCACCATCACAAGTTGGACCAGTGTTACCTTGAGCATTCCACCAATCCACTCCGGAAACAGAAGAATAAATCTTATCGGATAAAAGCAAAATACATTCATCTGAAGCTCCGGCTTGACCGCTGAAAGGATCACGGCAACGGGGAGAATGAAAGTCAAACTTGAGATTCGAATTAGCTGGCATGTTAGCAGAGCCACTTTTGGTATTTTTGACATGGCCATTTTCTGGGGATTAATATGGATGTCATCATAATTTGTTCCAAATTCGGCCATTTCATTTACAAAACCTTCCACCAACTCATATTGCGCGTAAGTACTGTATGAGTAGTAGGCTAATAGGAAGCTTGCAACTTGCATTAATATTACAAATTACAACTGGAGTGATTTCATTGTCTGACCTTTGTGATTCCGGATTGGGATCAGGACTGGGATTAATTGCAAGTTTATACAGAAAAAACCAAAGGTGACCTTCACATTGGATTGCGAGGATGATGAATACCTTCCTGGACATTTTGAATTTTATGTTGACTTTATCCCATTGGCATAGAGTGCCTGTGAATATCCTCAAGGACGAAGGAGAGATGAGATTGTACTCTCGGAGGAGAGAGTTCTGGGCTTCCATATTTTCAGTGGGTATTTTTTTTCTTCAGTTTTTTCCTTGTTTTTTTTTCTTCTGTTTACTTTTTAATTTTGCACTACTTGGTGGAAGGGTAATGTATAAACATTAAAATTTGTAATTATGTTCGGCCTCGATTTGCAAAGGGGTGAATTGAAACTGTTTCCTCCGGAGATTGTACAAGGCTCGTCGTCAATTATGCACACACTGCATTATATCTGTATTATGGGCACTCGTTTGTCATTCAATTTATAAGTAAAAATACATTTAGGGCATGGTTACTTTACAAATCAACTGGCACTATCTATTTGTGAAAACTATACCTGAATTATTCAAACACCCCTCCAAATATGTTTACATAGGTTACCTATGATAGGAATAGCTCTATTTTTCTATCTCCATTTACTATTTTCAAATGAACTCATGTTCCAAAAGTATGTAATCAGATTAATGATTAATGATTGTATAAGCCACTGGCTATATCGATCGTAATAAAAACCTACCTACAAAATAAAATAATCCAATAATTTCGTAATTAAATGAATTTTTATTATACATACTTATGCTCAGCTCCATTCATAACAGCCCGTTGCAGACCCTATTTAGGTTACAGCCCCTTTAATAAATGTATTACATGGAAACGGAAGCATGTTCAGCAAAATGTAACAAAAAGTGGATAAGAACATGGGAAGAACATGGTTCAACCAAATTATTAATCACAACATTTCTATATTTCCCAATTTCATGTCAAAATACAAAGTGATGGAATATTACGGCAACTTGGCTATTGCTTTGAATCGATATACTTTTGAACAGATAGGCTCCGCCAGGCTTCTCACTTTCCTTGCGTTTGACCTTTGTGGATTTACAACGTTATGTATATCTGAACGAACAATGAACAATTTCTATTGTCCGTAAAAATTTGAAGCCGAATTCCTTCTCCGAATCCCCCATCCCAAACTGGGATGGGGAAATACATATCGTCGTGGATGTATCACAAGGGCTTAAATCAAAAAGTGAATAGAATCACAAGGGCCTAAAGTGGATAGAATCAGAAGGGCCTAAATCAAAATTTGGCCAGAATCACAAAGACCTATGTCCTTCACAAAGTAAATGATCGACCGGGCGTTGTTATTCTGGCCTATTTTTGATTTAGGCCCTTGTGATTCTATCCACTTTTTGATTTAGGCCCTTGTGATACATCCACGACGATACACATATTCGCATTTAACAGTTTTAGGATGCTTTCTCAAATGAGACCTTAGTACACCTGAAATATGTTTTCCATGTGTTTATTCATCTCATCATATGAATATATCCATGCAATATTTAGAAAACGTTTTACGTTAATATTTAAAATTACCACCTCCCTAGAAGAGAAATTACATATCATAGTAAGAAACGTGCGTGACGATAATTTGTATGCCTGTTAAATATATGCCTCAGTGGTGCTTTCGTAGGTATATAGAATATCAGGGTATTGTCAGGTCGAAGACGGCGCCTTGACTTTATTAATAACATATTACGTAAAGTTGATCACATGTAGATGCAGAAACAACATGAAAGCTCCCGTAGTAGAAAATGAGTCGCACGAGATAATCATCAGATAAAGTAAAGTCTAACATGCTTCATTACCAATATATGCAAATTTACATGTTAATATAACCCAATTATTCGTGATGATGAGTGAAACGGAGTCATGTGCCGTGAAACATCGGGCAACATTAAAATCAATGGTCTACGTTCCTTTGATTTTTTAAACTGCCTAAGCTATACGAATGAAAAATGAAGAAAGCATAATCATTATCGTACAAATAATTATTATGTTTCCATAGACAATGATAAGCGAAAAATTGAAGAAATTAAATTAAATTTCTTAAGCAATGTGCACTCCTTTACACGAGAGTTATTTAAATTGCTTCACATTTGCTATGGCACCATCCCGATCCAAAATAATTACAAAATCGAGTAGACAAAGTCATGCTATAGTTTTTAATTGGAAGGGAAAACTGCTCAATTCCCCTTCATCTTTCACATCCTATTCTCTTTCCACTGACAAAGTGATTAGACATTAGACTTCATCCAATAGTGTTTGTAAGAAGATCGTCTACGTCGATCCTCAGTGGTCATTCAAAATATACAATTTTTTTTTTGGATCACTTGAAGAAAGTCAAGGTCAAAACCTAATAATGGTTTGTACGATAATGATTGTTTCTTCATTTTTTCATTCTTATAGCTTAATATGACATGGCATTTTAAAAAATTTAATATACGAGCAATATTGATTTTACTGTCACCCGCTGTTTCACTGCCGTGCTCATGGCTCCCTTTCACTCATCACGAATATTTGGGTTATTTTAACATGTAAATTTTCATACATTAGTAATGAAGCATATTAGACTTTACTATCTGGGATGAGTATCTCGCTCGACGTGACAGTGAAATCTCATTTTCTACTACGGGAGCTTTCATGTTGTTTCTAAATCGGCATGTAACCAAATTTACATATGTTATTAATAAAGTCAAGGCGCCGTCCTATACCCTTATATTCTAGTGTATATACCTACGAAAGCACCGCTAAAACATGGATTTAATAGACATACAAATTACCGCGATTCTAACTATGGTCATTAAAATTTCCATGTAATTTCTCTTCTAGGTAGGTGGTAATTGGATATAGTAATGAAAAACATTTTTTGAATATTGCATGGATATATTCATATGATGAGATGAACCACATGGAAAGCATATTTCAGGTTTACTAAGGCTAAACTAAGATCTCATCAGACAAAGCATCCCTTGTTCATTGTAAGTTTAGTTAGATGACTGTGTACTCATAACTTGATTAATCCACAAATTTCAAGCGCAAGTGAGGTGGCAAGACTATCTGTACAAATATATCGATTCTAAGCCATGGCCAAGTTTCCGTAATATTTCACCACTTTGCATGTTGCAGTAGACATCAAGTTGGGAAATATAGAAATGTTCTGATTAATAATTTGGTTGAACCATGTTCATTACGTGATTTTATCCACTTATGATACATATGATTTTAGTGAACGTCTCTCGGCTGATTCCTCCCTCGGATGACTCCACTCATAGGAAAATTCTCGATATCTTGATTCCCCCATAAGAAGACTCCCCCATAAGAGGATTCCCCCATAGGATGATGCCCCCTTATACCTTTTTATCCCATATTCTTGCAACATGATTATATTATGCATATCTATGTTAACTATTATTTCAGTATGCTATTAACATGAATTTTCACTCCTCGTCCAAACCTAATTACTTGAGAGGAATAGCTCACAACTTGAGTATGTGAATGTTTAATTCATATGTTATTCCATTTTATATATTTTGCATAAAATTTCTTTGAATAGTTATAGTCATAGTGCTATAGTTTATTAATTACAGGTAACAGAGAATGCGAATCGTTAATTTTGACCTTATTCCAGTCGACAACTTCAACAGTTAGATATACATATCTGCATTATTTATGTATTAAGTCATTTAAGTCATTCATTTCGCAAGGTAATGGATTATTTTTAAAGATAACTAAGCAAGTGGCATTGAGAATATTTTTTGTATGAAATGCATATGAAAGTTGATCAATGTACGATATTTATGCATGAAATTTCATGAAACTGGTCCAAGCCATCATTGAAGAAACAAAGTGTTTCTTGCTCGTAACACTCTCATTCCATCTTCCTGCAGTCCTCTTCCATGTCATATTTTTTCCTTGTTCTTTAAAATGCATGAATCCCATCATCAGCACCACTTTCCCTATACCAAGCTGATTTCTTCACGCGTTGCAATGAATGTTTTCCTCGTTATGTTCTGGCTGCATTTACCTCTTTCCCCAAGCAAAACTTACCATCTTATACTTGCTGCGATATGCACATATAGATGAGTTTATTGCAATCAGCACGCAGACGATTTCATTCCATAATAGACTATCTATTTTGCAAATGCTACTTTCGGTAAATGTTAATTAGTTAACTTTAAAAATCATCGTTAATTGGTCATAAAAACTAACTGTTTGTTTGAAGATGGCATTGACAAGTTGCTGTCCAATCTGTTATAAAATAGGATCCTTGAGCAATGTAAATTGCGAGTCCTTGAAAAAGAGAGAATTAGTCCAGCAGAGATTTTTTAAGTTTTTCAAAAGGTATTTAAATGATGGAAATGAAGAGGAGGAAAGCAACATTGACAAGAAGAGAAAGCAGTTACATGAACGTGGATATCCCAAGCTTGAAAAATTATCAGAGGTTGGGTTGCTCCCGTGTCAAGATTGTCTCACCCAAATGGAGTCATTCTGTAATCATAAAGGTCACAACCTTTATGATAAGTTTAAGGCAACTGAGCTTCTCCTTAACTGGAGGGTGTGGAAAGTGAAAAATATAATGACTGGAGCTCAACGGGTCTCATCCAGAATAAAATCATTTCGGGAGTTTATCGATAAAGTGGAGGTAGAGGCAGGTGAAGGAGAACATTATTTGGAAAGTGGAACAGATATTATCAGCTTTATTGCCAAGTCTAGGAACACACTAATTGGGAAATGTAAGTATATAAAAATTAAGACATTAGCATTTTCAGGACCGAGTCAAATGCCAGGCTAAATATAAAATCAAAGTCGTAATCAAAAGAGTTATGTTTTCTGTGCAGGCTTGCAAAAGGTCAAAAATGTCACTCCAATACTGTCCATTGCTAGGTGGGAGCCTGGTGGGCAAAAAGTATCCACATGTTGTCAAATGGAAGGTGGGGAAAGTCTCAATAAAGTGGGATCCACCAACGCCAATCCTAAATCTGCTATTCGACCTAATCCAATGTTGGAGGACGCCGCAACTACTAGCCTTACAAAGGAATGTGCTAAGTCGCCAAAAGCACTGTGCATGTCAGTGTCACCGTCGCTTTCCGGTGAGAACTTATTCCCATCAAGGGAGAAGATATATTTACAGCTAATTAATGATTGACAGTTATGATTAGTTAAATTAAAATTCTATGCATTATTATAATTTTATTGCAGTCACTGAGCCCGACGATTCCTGTTTTATAACGGACCATCACGACGGGCAATTTATTAAAGAAGACAATGACAGACATCGGAGTTTAGATAATATTAGTATTTCTGGCAACAAGGCCACACAGGCAATTGTGGAGGGCAACGGGACATCATTGTATTTTAATAGGTCTGTAAAGCTTGAAGCAGATCAAGAATTTGAAGATGAAAGTATACCGGAACCTTCAGAAATGTCAAAGGTGCATTTGGATAATGTTCCAAGTTTACATACAGAAAGTGACGAAGAGATTCATGGCGTTCTGCCAGTATTGAACCCTGCAGTGGTTCAGAATCCCCCTCGGAATGACAACAATGGAGTGGATGAACCCGAAGATAGTTTCCGGTGGGAACCGAAAGCGTCTACAGAATCAACATTTAACATTATTAGCAAAGCTCCCGGGACATTCAATGAAAGCCAGAACTCAGAAACAACAAGTTCCCGATTACGACCCACCCTGAGGTGTCACAAATGTGGCAGAACATTTTCTACCAGAGCTCGTTTCCTGTCCCATGAGCAAGAGGCACACGGCGACGATGATGGAAGTTTCAGCGACCTCCAAAGCGTATTGTCGGAAGATGGTCATGGATATATGGACATGAAAGGTGATTCTTCATCCCTGTCCTCCTCATCCTCATCTTCATCAGCGGATGAAGCCGATGACGACTCTGATTTTCAACAGGACACCGAAGAGGAATCACCGATAATCAAAGAGACGGAGACCCTGGAGGAGCCCATATCAGAACCCCTTCGACAAGATATTCCTTCTTCAACTTTACAAGAATGCGTTGACTTGCAGCATATTACTAGTAGTGGGCATAAGAAAGTAATAAATCAAGAGGCTGGCACAACGGATTTGAACTTTACAAAGACCAGCACGGACCCGGATCCAACCATAGTTGGTGGAACCTCCTGTCCAAACCCAGGGACAAGTAGTGATCCTGGCCGCCACTTTCGCCTAAAGTGCCCTGACTGTAACCTTCTCTTTAGAGATGTGAAAAATCTTTTGATCCACCGTAGGGAATCATGCAGAGAAACTTATGACCCCAACGCAACAATCAAGGTTGAAGTGATGAAAGGTTCCTCAACGAATTCAAAGATTCAGTCTAAAGCGTACTTTGTTAACTTGTACGCCATTATTGACATCCCCCAAAGGATGTTTCCGTGTGAGAACTGTGACCTCGTGCTATATTCCAGTGAAAGTTTAGAAGCACATAAATCCCTGCATGGAAAGTTCAAATGTAACTTCTGCCAAATAGAACTCCCCTACGCCAGAAATCTGGCCCTTCATGAACTTAAGCATTCAAGGAAGACAGGGAAGCAGGAGGACAAAGCATTCTCCCATGTGAATTGTCCCCGGTGTGTTGTCACATTTTCAAATGAGCACTACGATAACCATTATGTGCCTCATCACCTAAGTCAACACATGTCGCTAAAATGGTATGGTGAACCCCTTTGTGCCATTTGCAAAACAACCCCGCCCACTTGGACAACAAGGAACATCGGCAAGCATTTCAAAACAGCTCATGATCTTACTGATATTATCGATCCGAGAGACATTGTACGGTGCCACATTAGCGAATGCGATGCCTACTTTTTAACCTTAAGACAACTCTCAGGCCACCTCAATTACCACCACAAACTTGGAACAGAGGGACAGGACGGGAAAAAGAAGTCGGGTAGAAATATCAGATTGAAGTGCAAAGACTGTGATAAAAGTTATTTTGAGACAAACACCCTTCGCAACCATCGACTGAAATACCACGTCCCATTGGAAAAGGTGATCCCTTGTCCTTTTAAGAAATGCAATTTGGAGTTTGAGACCAAGCAGCAGTTGGAATCTCATCTGGCCTTCTACATGGAGCGACATAAGGGCCTCGACGAGCCGAAAGTCAAGGAATTTGTGAACTGCCCAGTTTGCAACAGGAGGGTTAGCAGTAGCAAGTCGTCCTTTCTTAAAATGCATATGCAAACTCATGAAACCTCCCATGTTTGTGAAGAGTGCGGCAAACAATTCAAATTCAGAATGGATCTGAAAAAACATAAACTAACTCATTCTGGACCAGAGAGCTGGCAATTCTCCTGTAGCGTCTGTGGTAAGAAATACCTGGATAGAAGAAATTTGAATTATCATATGCGGAGTCACACCAACGAGAGACCCTACGTTTGCGAAATCTGCGGATTGAAATATTCACATCATCATAGTCTCCGGATACATGTTAGCAAGAAGCATGGAGACATGCTTAATGATATTCCGAAGAATATTAATTCCAAGAGTTTCACATCCAAGAAGGGGGTCAAGCGAAAACAAATTGAGGACAATGACTCAAGTGATGATGACGATCTCAGTGATTAGATATGCATGGAAGAATAACTGGGCTTATTTCTATCGTTACCGACCCCTTCCTCCCCAACACTTTTCCTCCCTATACGAATATTCCTCCCTGTTAAATTTCCTCTCAGCCTCTTATCTTTTCAATATAATAATTACATACACACCTAGTAATTAAAAAT
>JAQIXQ010001097.1:0-17332 GCA_034700485.1 Pseudosinella alba
TAATTAATTACACGTTTTCTAATTTATAATAATAAACAAGACATGATAACAAGTGACAAATTGGACTAATAAATAATAAAAACTTACCACTAAGGCTCTAACAGCTAATTAACTGTTAGCAATGATTATAGCAAAACAAAATAGTCAGCTATGCAATACTACTACTGGAATTCCAAACTTGCGGAAGTGAAAGCAAAGCAAACCCCTCATGTGATGAAAGCACACGCCATCTACCTCAAACAATACTATCCCGAGCAAACCCTCCAAACTTCCATTCCACGTTGTTCCTCTAGCTCAACGTTGGAACGCGACGTTTTTACTTTCGAGCTATGAATGCACCCTTCCCTTTGATGTGGAACTTTCTCGCATGGGATTTCTCCGCTTTCAGAATTTCTGCCACAGGAAGCGCTACAGCCCAACTAGATGATAAAGGAAGTAGTTTCACTCATCTTCAGCGTAAAAGACTACTTTTGCTCAAAACATCCAAACAATCTATTTCTACCATTTCAACAAATCCTTCCGCCACAATTCCTAGCAAGCGGAGATGTTATATAAGCAAATGGGATATGTATATTTTATTGGAAAACTTCTGCCGACTGCTCAATATTGAAAGGAAAGGAGTTCTAAAATTTCGGTTCAACTTTTTGAAAGGAAAAGGAAGTTACTTTGCTTGTATTTTATATGCCATACTGGTTTTTGTTATGCAAAACTAACAGCAAACCAATGAAGATAACTCGGGAATGGATCGGGATTTTTCAAGTATATATCCTCCCATCCTTCCACTTTAAAATTTTGCAAAGATGTCAATTAGTCGCGATTTGATAAGACTTATCGCGTCAGTATCATCCAATATGTTTTAGATTAGTAGGCAGACACGTGTGTGATTGCAGGATCAGCATTGAAAAATATTTAAACGATTCTTAAAACAACAACAACCCATTTTACAGCAACATTTTTGTTTTTATCATTATTGTTAAAAAAAAGAAGCTGAGCTTTTCTCACTCCCAATCCCGATTGGTCTTATTTAAATGGATTAACCAAACAAAAACCAATTATTTTTCATCTGTCTGTCTGCTGAGCAGAGCCAATTTCCCGTTGACCTAGTCAACATCACATATAGGTAACATGCCTATTACACATTTGCACATATGACAAATATTTTTTCCTTCAATTTAAGCCACAATGCCAACAAATGTATCGTTCAATTTCATTCGACAAGCTCTTTAATGAAAAAATTGAATGGACACAGATACTTTTATGCATGAATGTATCTTTGATCCGTCTAGTCTGCGCACAAACAAGCAAGTATGTACGTACCTATGTGTCTTTTATATTCATTGACTTTTGCCAGCCTCTACCTTGTACCATTTACTTGCAATTTTATCCAATTTACTTTATTCGACCTAATCAAGTTACTTTGTAGAGTATGAGTGAAGTGCTAAACCAAATGATATAATCTCAACAAATGACTCCTGCGAAGAATAAATTATGTAACAAACTGAAAATTAAATGATGCATTGCATTGTACTATATTGCATTGCACAGCTCTATCATTTCATTCCAATCCATTCAATTTATTTTTGTTTTCAATCTGATTATTTCAGTTTTGCTCATTCAACTCTTCTGTCTGTTTACAGAGCTCAACTCCACATCAACCTGTTTTCTTATCCCATTTATTTTTGCTCAACCCCATTCAAATTGTATTCGTATATAAAATTACGAAATATTTATACGTAACGTACATTCCAATTTATTGCTCTTGAATACAATCATATTCAAAATTCATGCCTTGAAATTCCGAAATCCACGACAAGAATTTTGAATATTAAAACTGCATGCAAGCAAACAAAAGCAAGCGCCCTATTATAAAAAATATTATTATTATAAAATTTCATTGGGAAGGTGATGGTCTTACCACACGACCAAGGAACCAAGTTATATGCATGTTATCTGAAATATGCTAACCAAATGAGCAAACCTGCTTGACAGGTAACAAGAATCATTCCTGTAATCTGCAATCAGACGTAGAATTCACAATATCACAATCAGGAAAAGTTTATACCTTTTCATATTACTACTCTTCTCATGCTGCTCCCAATGACCTTCATCATATATTTATATTCCGCAAACAAAGTGAGCTCCCATAGCCCTATTAAGTTTACCCCTTGCCCAATTGGATTTGAAAGGGAAGGTGAAAAATTTCGGCCCTATTAAAGATGACTGCAGACAAACATTTTTATATTTTTTGCATCCAGATCCAAGTATCCAAGCATTATCCTGATATGATATGATCTGATGGGACGAAACAATAGAGGAAAAAATCCTTCAGTTAGGGACACGACACCAAAGACCCAAGACAATGCTAAATATTGCCTCAAGCTCATCGTCGCCTCTCTGGAATGGAATCTCCATCGAAAATTGACTCGTCTTCAATAGTTAATAGCTTCTTTCTTCTCTTTAACTTAATCAAGCAATCTAAAGGTATAATATTTTATCGTTATCTATAGATCTATCCATACCCATGTTATCATGTTAGCAATTAACGAGTGAGATTTTTTTAGTCATCAGGGAATCCTAGAATGGAAACATTCCGGCCCGGCTACACGGTAATTCGATTGGCGTAAATTTATCGATTACATCATGGCATATTCAAAAGCGTTAATCATCCCATAATTCCATTTTTTCTCTTTTAATGATCTCGTTCAAACATTTTCCCAAGAAGATCCATACCATCTAAAATCCATCCAATCAATATCTGGATGATGATATTGATAAGCATTGTTGAATTTTTTTGCAAATTACCAATTCGCCGCACATTCTCTGTTCCTGTTCATAGAACATACCTATTCATCCCAAACCCAAACCCAAATCCACAAGCAATTCGATATTAGGCTAGGTAATAGGGAAATATATGAAGTAGCCCAGACGTTAGCATTGGAAGCAAAGTCACAACTTGAGTTGATCATTGAGCGTTTTGCTTGTCAAACACATCAAAGATTAGATATTGTTCAGGAGGAGGAATCAATCCATTCAAGTACTTCACATCAGTATCAATCTTTGATATGATCTTATCCTAACCTATCCCAGCTAGCTGTCGGCTCAGTCGGCTGTCTCATAGTCAGTCTCACATTATAGATTATACCTTGAGGTATATATCCAGTTACAATGCAATCAAAGATCCTTTGTGATAAATAAGATTCCTTCGTTCCATTCTCATCTCATTACCTAAATCAACACAAAAGTCTTTTAGATTAACTACTACGTATAAGGTTACTCAAAATCAAAATAACAATGAATCTACTGTACTTCAGCTACTTTGTCTTGAATGCCTCGTTTAACACAAGATATTATGCCATGCTGTTGTTGACAGCATAATTAAGTCGTTGGATTGGGGATTGGATATTGTATTATTGTTGCCAATCTTTTGGATTTGGCTGAAATGTTTAATTCGGTTATTTTAATCACGGAGAAATGATGCAATCCTCATCCTCAAATCATCTAATCCAACATCCAATCCATAATCCATACATCCCATTGGAAGATGTTACAAGAAATAAAAACTATTCATCGAATCAAATCCTATTAAGAGCTTCTGACTGACTAACCTAATCACAAAGCTAACCAGTAAAGCACAGCCACGTGCAAAACTATCCATGTACTGTATAATTTGCGCACTCGCCTGTCCTCTACGACAAATGTTTAAGTCACGATTTTCAGGTTTTTTTCTAAGGATTTTTTTTCATTCGGGATTACCTAACCTGACGAAGCTCATTTTTCACATCAGCTACAGCTTCTTGACTGATGACGGAGTAATACATGCCTGCTCATTGAAAATTACATATAGCCTATCATTGAATCATTACTATTTTGATAGCTGATGATGGTGGTGGAGCTGAGGAAGCCCCTAACAATCGTTACCATTGTATCTTTACATAATTTTATTTTCCTGATCATTATATTATGGCACAAAGACACACAAACCTAATCCAATCCACAACACCAACAATAATATAGGATGACTCGGCTCCTTATTATTATTCAAGGGAGAATCCTCTTCAAAGTGACATCTCATAGTCAATAGTCACTGTGGACAAGAGATGCAGACGTCACACGTTCATCAAAAGATGAATTGCATTCAGATTGAGACAGACAACAATGTGGATTTACATGAGCACTTCCATGGCTCACATTGTCCTTTCAATTTTTGATTATTATTATCATGATTATTATTACTATTGCCATATTACTGTTGCTTTTTTACACACAAATTACAATATCATTCCATCTTCTTGACAAGCAAGAGTTTCAGCAATTATGAGATGCGACAATAATAATATGATATGAAAATGACTTCATCATTGACCATTCCATTGGGGAACCATCACACCATCGTCAACGAGGAAAGGAATATTTACGATTAGACCTAATTGTGATGTATGATAAACAATTCTCCTGATGATATGATTAGTTTGGAGGAAACTTTTTATTGGTGAATCATTCTCCAAATATGTTTATCATCTCATATTTCAATCATTCCATCATTATTAGAGATGAATACTGATTTTTTAAAGACTTTTGTTAAGGCAAAAGTTGTTCCTTAAACTTAAACCTTGGAAGGAAGATTTGTCTTTATCTCTGTGAGTTTTTTTTACCGACAACGGTGAAGAAGATGCTTCTCATCACTTCAGCTAATCGCTATAAGCAATCGCATGCATGCGGCATGCTTGTCCCATTTTTAACTTGCAAGTTTTCGTCAAGCACACTCGGTTGTTTTTGTCTACATCATCCCATCAGTATCACCGTCTCATTATGAAACCGAGAAGGAAGAATCATTTACGTTTTGGAAGAAAAAAAATTGTTTATATTTTAATACAACAGTTTTGCTGATGATCATCATCAACTTCATCACATGGCATGGATGGCACAAAAGGCTTCAGCCGTCAAGGCAAGTGAGAACCTTTTGCAAAGTAATACATCTGCTTTGTTTATTATTTCATTTTTATTTTTCACATTGCGAAAAGTGCGCATACTGCGGATTACTACTCCTCACAGAGTCCTCACATTTATGTTGCTTTTTATGCCTACCAACTGAATTGTCCTGCTGCTCCTGTAGTAAAAGCTACAATTTGCAATAAAAAACAAGAATTGGAGATAAATGGAATGGAGTAGAGTTTGAGTTGGATGGAAAACCAACAACCAACCTAACCCTTCTCTAGAGACTATATTTTTTATTATGCATTATGCTAATGGGGCTGGTGTTGTTGCGACAGTCTCTTTGACTATTCATAGGAAAATAGGTGGTATATATGGTGTAGGTACTTGGGAGATTCATTTCTGATTGTGAGTTTGACATGAGAAAGGACACGACAGTCACAGTCATAGTTGCTCATGTTATGATGATGTTGATGATACTTTCATTTTCATTTTTTTCGTTGGATTTATACAGTATGCCCAGTAAGTATCTCCCTTGCCGACCCCTCTCAAAGGCTTTAACTTCACAAGTACGACCGTTAAAATTCCGAACTAAATTGCGACAGATAGAGCAAGAAAAGCTCTTTACATTACATATTTCGTAGTTAGCGAAAATCGCAACCCTCCTGAACATACGGACATTTGAAATATTGGTATCCAGGGTGGTAGGGAGATCATTACTGGGCATACTGTATTTACGCCTTACTTACTTCACTTTGGTAAGAATAACAACCCAAAATGTATTCGCATTTTCCACATAAATACAAGTTCATTAGAAAATAAATCCTACTCAACTAGAAATACAATTCATATGACACGCTCATAAATGCAAATGTATTCAAAAGGGGGGTGGGGATGTTGTTTTGCGTAAGATTTTGATCCTTTCCATCAACCATATAATGTTGATTCTGATCCTCTCCTCGTCCTCGCCTGTCCTCTATTTCTTTAACAATTTTAAGTTAATCACTTTCTCATCATATATCGCTCCAGCAGCGGTTCATTGATTATGAATAGCAAATGCAGAAAACTCAAGGAAAGGGAACAGTGAGCACAGACACTGACTTAACTTTGAAAAAAAAAATCGTGTTCCGCTTGCCTGTGTCACCGTCATCAGTTGCGTGTGTCTACTTTTACGAGGGAATAATGACTCGTCATCACAACTAAACTGCCTGTAAAAGTGTAAAGCTACCGTCATCACGTCGTTAGTTTCAATGAAGCGATAGGTGATCCTTTTGTAATGGAAAGCGTGATGATGGCGGCGATGGCGTCCTTAAAACGGGGACTCCTTCCTTTCAAAGGAGTCCTTTGCATAGTCAGCAACATCGCATTGCCAAATGCCGCTGCAGACGACTGACATCATTGTCAACGATAAAACTGAATGTACTGCACAAATGTAAAATGAAAAGTTTTAAACCTACCAAAATTACTACAAGAACGAGAGGGATTCTTTTTTAAGCTCATTTTTGGTTGGTGACAGAAGATTGGGATGAAGATAAGGTCGAGGAATGACAGAAGGAAGGTCTTGTCACACGAGGAGGATTTTTTTTTGTAATAATTGTAAAAATGCAAAATGCTAGACTTTTTTTCTTCGAATTAACTTTATCCTCCTTGCAAAAGATCTACTGTTTTCTTTCATAAGACAAGACAAGAGAACCGATCGTTAAATAATAGTAATGATCGTAGTACTAAAAAAAGTAGTCTCCTTAAATCATAAAATAGCCATTCCTTGCAATTTGTGTAATAAATAATATACGAATTTGATTTATGTTCAATTATAGATCTTGGCTACCTTTACATTTCAGTTTCATGCTGATTCTATTCGAACTATGAATCATATTCAAGCATAGCCAAGGTCATGAAAATAAAATGTGCCTTTTATAGTTTTGAAAGACACACGTCACAAAGCAATGAATTGGCTTCTGTAAGTTTCAAGTTGTAAGCTGTACACAAGCTGAGATACATAAACTTGATTTGTCTAATAAAAGGTAATTGCATTTGTGATTGTATTGTAAGCACTCTTCTGAATTGCAATTGCAAATAAAATTCAGCAGCAACCGCACTCCAAATTGCTAATTAATATATTGGCCAAACAATAAAGGTAAATTGAAAACATTGCCCAGTTTGAATTTAATTAACAATCAAAAGCCAAACAAACTACATGCAGCCGTTAGTGAAAAGGATAAAAAAAAAGGATGGCCATGCCGTCATCAGGCATTCACTCAACCTCGACCAACAATCGTGGCATTGACAATCTTTATTGTAATTTATGGGAATGACTGTTTATAAACTTTATAAATTTTGGTTTATTTGCTCAGAAGTATACCCTATAATAAGAAAACGTATAATCTTTTAGAATGTGAATGTATCTACGTATTATATAAAATTATAAAAATAGCATACTATGAAATATTCACATATTTTTTTCTGGGGACAATCGTGGGAATAGAAAATACGTCAATGATTAGGTTCGTTGGATGATCTTGTCGGAAAATGAAATGCGCCGTATTTTATAAGTGTACCTATATTTCTCCGTGCTTATGATGATGTACGCAAGCCATATTCCACTTATCAACAAATTACGACATCTCATCTCATAAAAATTAATTCGCGATCCAATATATTATACTTACAAACCGTTACAAAACAAGTTAGTAACTCGGCTAGTACTGTTGTATACGACCTACCCATGCAGATTTAATTCATTAGAACACAACATCATTCAACAACAACATTCGCATTAGATGATTCCCAAATCGCAGTAGAGCGGAATCGGCCAAATTTTTAGAATTTATTAACGTCATATCCATCATAGCACATCTGCAGAATCACACAGGACTGGTTACAGTTAGAAATCATATCATGCAAATAATTCCAAATTGAATCTGTTCATATCACAAATGCCCGGAATCATCCCCTTCAGTATTTAACAAAAAAATCGTAACAAGGTCACTCGTTTCAGAACTCTCATTAATCACAATTTAAAGCGGAATAACATGAGTGAAGAGATAATATGATAATAATTGGCTTTTTCGTGAACAATGTATTTAGGTATGTAGGATCAGTTATATATACAATTCAAATTAAACCCCTTGATCAAAAACGGAGATAAACTTTTGACATATCCTCCTGACAAGCCACCACCACCGCATCATCCCTATTTAAAATTCATTTGCGAAAGATCACTATCTTCCAAAATTGACTAACATCCGCGAATATCCGGCTCAGACCTTTTGGAAGCTTTGCTTTGTTCCATATCGAAAAAAAAATCATTGCAATTTGTAATACGAAGCCTAAAAAACTATGATATGATACCTTTGTGGGAATCCAGTTTTTATTTGTTGCAAAAATGACAACTGTGAGATTCTAGATCGGATGGTATTGGATGAACAAAGGTTACGGAATCCACCAAATAATGGCTATGAAATGTTGTTTGAGTTCAGTTTCATATTTCCTCTTGTATCTACCTATTCATTCATTACAGCATGCGTTTTATCTCGCAAAAATCCTTAGTTTGGCTGGCACAGCTCATATAAGAGAATTATTACTATTAATAAATAAGGCAACAGAAGTTGTTGGGATCAAATAAAACATTGGTCTAAGCAATAACACACAAATAACATGTAACATATAGCGGTAATAAATCAAAAATAGACCAACACAACTTCCCTCTCTCGTCTCCCATTCAATGTTGGTCTGGTCAGAACAGAGAGAAGAGAAGTTGGAGCAAGTGTTACATATTGTTTACACGTATATCCATATATCACTCACATCACATCCAATATCCAACATCCTTCCCTTCCTTCTTTATCTCACAGGCTACTCCAATTACTGCTCAACAACAATTAACCTGATATTACTGGCGGAACACAAAACATTTCTGCCAAAAATCTAATAAAAAATATTTAGCAAAAGCTAAAACTTATATAATGCTATTAATTGCATGGTTTGACGCGATGAAATATATTAGGTATTTTACTTAAACTTTTGAGCTTCAGTACCCCAACTATAGAATTAAAAATGATTAAGGTCAGTCGGAAGGTATATGTATCCACCATATTCATGAATTGGTATTTGATAGAGTTTGCGCTTTTGCACAGGTAAGCCCAGCCCAACCAAATGAAACGACAATGAACAATGCATACATTTTCCTCAGTGTCGTATTTTATTATTACAATAAAACTTCAAGAAATATGAATATATAAAATTGTGTAATCTAGATTTCAACGAAATGGGAACACGATCTGACTCCTGTCGACTTAAATCTGTTGCCCAATGATTGACTATATTAAATTATTGTTCTAATAAAATATAAATCAAGAGACGATACCCAATTTATTTCCACGCTTGAACTGTCAAATGTATTCCGTCCCCGTAATCATTTTGATCAAGGTCATTTTCATGCCTAAGTGTATGTCAAAAAAAAATTATTCTTGGACGAATAAAATTGAGTTTCAGTGACGGAAATCAGTTTGAATGACATGTCCGGAACTTACTCAATGTGGACCATCATCATCATCAAATCAATCTGACTTTAAAATTTCAAGTTAAGCATTTCAACATAGCATCTTTAAAAATCGTGGCAAAACAGTTTTGTAATATTGCAGCTGGAACTTCTTGAAAAAGCCAACAAAGTACCAACTACTCGCTGCCAACAACACGAAAACGATGGGCATCAGCTATCATCACCACCACCATTATTCCCCATATCTGAAAAATCTGACAATATGAGTCATACGATATAAATCTCAGGATTATTATTTCTATTTATAGAGAGATGTAGCCATACATAAACCTAATACTTTTTTTCCTCTCCTGCTTAAATTCAGTTTGGTACCTCCGCACCACATTTTTCTTCACTACAACTATTCATGCGTCTACCCCATTGTGATGATTTTCGACAGCCAACCATTCTTCTTCTATTCCTTCTCCAAGACCCTTTTCCCCATTCGACCATGTCAAATAGTTCACGGTGATGATGAAACATTGTACGCCCAATGCATGTTTCAAAATACAACCACCTAAAATACAGCAACAACCCATTTGTATTCATAAAAAAGAAGAGTGACCCAACCAAACTTTCAGCATTCATTCCAAATTCCAACGCAATATTGGGACTGGCCTGGCCTGGCCACGTCTGGGTACAAAGATCAGGATCAACGTTTATCATCATCTTTCGATAAAAGGTTCAAAAGGCTTGGCATCATCTTCCTCTCCCTCTATCCATAATATTCTCTCTGCGTGGAGAAGAAAAAAAAAGGTTTTCTGCTCTCAATTCCCATTCCCTCCTTGTCGTTACCTAACAAGGAAGTTTACTTCGGCCCAGTCAGAGTTGGACTCGCATCAGACAATTTTCTTACCAGCCTAGGCCAGGGAAGACATTAGGTACAGTCATAGCCGTAGTCATATATCTAGCCCAAATTATATCTATACCTGTGACCAACACTAGCGTAAATGTGGACTATATCGATGCACACTGCATGCATCACACATCTCATCTCATCTCATAAAGCAAGCATGTTCTTCTCTGCTGCAAAGATAAATTCCTTTCTGCAGTGAATTCATTTCCATCGGCCCAAACAATTTCCAACGTTTCTTTTGGCACCTTCATTCACCCTCGACCAGAGAGAGCGAGGAGAGGAGAACCAGCCTAACTTTATTTCATTTCCCATTTTGTTCCCTTCGTTTTTTCCTACCAAAAACTTACAAGGTTTTTTTTTTTCATTGCTACCTATTTCCATTCCCCTAGACTTCCATCTTCTTCCCCATTCCATGTGATCATCGTCATATATATTTACATCCAGCAAAGTTGCAAACTGCAAAAGACTTAAGGATACATACATGGGTCGTCGGGTGCATATTGTGCCCATATAAAATGATGTCTTTGTGCCCATATAAAACTTAATAGGTAAATATATTTGACTCTCTCTCTCTCTCCTTGTG
Organism: Pseudosinella alba; assembly: GCA_034700485.1. Taxonomy (NCBI): domain Eukaryota; kingdom Metazoa; phylum Arthropoda; class Collembola; order Entomobryomorpha; family Entomobryidae; genus Pseudosinella; species Pseudosinella alba. The sequence continues at coordinate 10,912 of JAQIXQ010001097.1, forward strand.
CGAGCGTGCAAAAGAGAGAACAATTTTGAATGGAGGATAGGACACGTTACGTAACATTTTCCGTGAGTGTCCGCCGATGAAAAAGAACCGTTTCCAGAATACAACATCCAAAAACTCCACCTAATCTGTACAGACTTGCTCCAGACCAGATGTTGTTGATGCTGCTGAAAATGAACTGCGCTAATGTATTTTCATTCCCTGGCTCTGGCTCTTTTTATATGGTAAAAAGGAGAGAGGAGAGGAAATGTGAATTCTTTCACCAAAAAAAAGATGAAAGGGAAGGAAAGAGGAAGAACAATGGTTAAGCGAGTCGAGTGTCGTATTCTTTTTTACTAGAGAAGATCTACGGGGGTGCATTATACATAGTCATAGATGTAATATGGTTATAGGATGATATCATCATCCTATCCTCCTCTATCCTGAATCCAGATAGACCTTACTTTTTACTACAATAACCTAGGCAGAGGCAAACAAGAAGAATAAGAATGGAAGGAAAAGTATTTCATGCCGATTGCCGGCTCTCCATAAGAATGAGTATGAATCAGCAGCCTTTCTTCTTCTAAGTTTCTTTGAAGAAGCAAAAGGAACCCAAGTCCTATTTCTACGGGTTCAGCTCAGCTCATGTATGTGAGGAAACTGTGGATTGTGGATGTGTGGCCATGCAGCTGCTTCCAGCAAAGAAAAAAGAGACTTGAGCTGTGAGAAAGCGGGATAGACAGGATCATTTAATGGTTCGTGCATGCTCCTTCCAAGAATACACTCACTCCGGCTCGCTCAGAGAGACCAAATTAAATCGCACAACATAATGCAAGAATAAGTTGCTCATATTATGTGATTACTTTCTATATCCCATCACCCATTGTCGCACCCAAGAATATCAAGATGAAGAAGAAGATGGGGAATGGGGAAGCGGCTGTGTGGCTGGTTTAAGAGAAAAATAGGCCCCTGTCCCTATAAGAGGGATTGTGTTGAACATGGTCTGGTCTATTTTCTACAATGTAAAAGTAAAAGTATGTCCATGTCCTTTATTTCGGCAACATTACATATTTCACAAAATTAAAATCATCCTAAAAACATCGCTGACTGTCATGATGATGTCATCAACATTCCTAGCCCGTCTCTTGAAGATTTACTTTTGCAAGCAAGCACCATTTGTGCAGTCGAATGGATAATGCGCATTATGCCAGCCGCAATTAAATACACATTTAGCGCAATTAAAATTAAATAGTCAAACACCCTTATTACGGGACAGTTATTTCTATTCCCATTCCCAGTATTCCAACTATTTTAGCTTTAACATTGTCATCATTGGGCTATGCATGGCATGGTGAAGTTAGTTTTGCGGCATTTTTAGTCACAAGTTCCCACGATCGCAGGGGGAAGGCATTAGGTACGTATATTCCACACCAATTAATCTGCAACAGCGCGAATAAAAAGTACCAACCATTTCTCACTTTTTCATTTCAGATGAGAACGGTTGATAATAATTTTGCGATTCTCTTCTTGAGAGTCACAGTCACTGCCACCGCTGCAAATAACGAGGTCGCTCAGCAGCAAGTTAAAAAAAACAAGCTTGCTTCTTGCATCACTCTGCTCTCTTGTTGTCATCATAAAATTCCCATGCATGCATACCCATCTAAAATAATCAATCAGTGAGTTTCAGTTAGCCAGCCGAGACACTGAATTATATAATGCACGTGAAGCTAATAATCTTTGTAGAACGAAAACATGATCAGCGCACCTTCCATGTCTGTACAGAATAAATAACCCTGCCATTTATGAATTATAATATGACTACGGCTTCACGACAGATCTGCTCATTGTTTAGCAAGAAGACTACAGAAAACGTGCTCATCTGCTCATTGTGACGATGACATAAGAGTGGGGGAGCCTTAATGTGAAATGCACATGTTGTTCATTTTCTTGAAGACAATCGAATCGGCTCGGCAATCCGCTCAATTCATTGTCCCTTCTATAGTAAAGTAGTTGCAGTTAAATCGAAGTAATCCTTCTTCCTCTCACTATTACTACGATACTCCTTATCTTATATTTATCCAAAGAAGTGCATAAATGTACAAAATTCTCCCTCAACCTTGGAATGTCGTGGGATAGTACCACTGTGGATGCAATTAACTTAATGTGGTACTACCACATTAAGTTAATTGCATTTTTTTGCCTGCCTTTCACATTCCAAAAAATATCATATTCACAATTTATACGATATACATGACTGGGCTCATTCAGATTTTAGTTGGCCATATAACGTTTTGTCTATTTATATTTGAATTGATTGGGATAATATTTGGGAAGCAAACTGGCTATAAAAAAATTACCTTCGCCAAAATGCATGATGCGCATGTTTTTTGTGGATTATTATTAGCAATCATAGTCCAACTAACTACAATAAAAAAAATGAGCCTCATTATTATTATAACTGGGCTCGCATCATCTTCCTTCAGGAATGAAGTATGAATGAAATTGAAGAAGGTCCTCCGTCCCAGTGTTATTATAGCTTAAGCGAGAGATAACAAAACAGTTCTATGCCAAATGCAATGAATGACGAGACGATGATGATTCCACTTCAAAAATTTCAATTACAGCTACACGACAGGCCAGACCAACGAAAATGAAAAGGACACTTCTTCCACCGTCATATTATCTGTAGTATAGCTATAGTCAAAATTGATAATTTAAACCATCCACATCTTCGTTCCTGAATCATTATGATTCCTTTGTCAAACTCGTTTACCTTAATCAAGGACCATGGTCAACTCAGCTCAGTCAGCTATCTTAAGGTCTGAATAAATCGTCACTGGCTAAATCTTCCAATCAAATATCTGTAGATACGTGTAATCGTGATTTATAAATTTAATCAAATATGACTGTGAAATATCTTATAATAGCCTTTGACTAATGACTAATGACTAAACTCACTCATTTCATATCATATCTAACGGGGACCTGGGACTGCATTCCCTTCCAAAAGCTCCTATCTACAAAAACAAATTATTCAACTTGGGAACTAGGATCATATATTCATATGCTGATGATAGCGAAGATAAAAATCATAAATATATCTCTCTACTCTACCTACGCATGGTATAAAGACTCTGCCCAGCAGGGAGACTAACGATGATGGGAAAATTATTAATATGTCAAAACACTATATGACTTATATGAACGAATGGAAAGTGAGAAACGGAAAATATTAAAACCTGAGCTGAAGCTGGGGGAGAAGAACTAATTTAATTAAATGCTGCAGGTTCCCCTACCACGCAAATAAGAAATATCAATCAAAACAAAAACAAGCATTCACTTCCATTTCCATCTCAATCTACGAATTCCATTTCATTTTCATCCACCAACCTGAGTCTAATTCTCTGGTTTGGGTTCCATTCAACTTCCACGAAATGAAACAAACTCCTACATTCTGATCTGAGCTGACGATACTGAAACAAAATGTGTGAAACACGCCATGCCAGCCATCATCACCACTATACTATCGACTATCACTATCAGTAAAAGTTTTTTTCTTTGGGTTGGATTGGAACACACAGTCTGTTTGTCGTAGTCAATATTTGTCAAGTTGTTGCCTTCTCCCCCGTCCTCCGTAAATAAATTAATAGAATAATAATGTAAATGCAGCCAAAATCCTAACTGTCTTGAGATAAAAGTTTATCATCAATTCCCAATTCAAACAAGTGTATCTCCTTTCCAAATCTCTTCTCCTCCCAATTTATGTAGATCATTCAATTTATTTTATTTTATTCTCCTCGCTACGACTATGAAGAAATATGCCTGCTAAACACCCAAGACATTATCCCAGACTCTCTCAGATCATGTTACTAATGTAATATAAATTCTATAAAATGGAATCAATACAATGTGTTCCGCTATCCATTTCTATTTCTAGATTGTACATTTACTCTTCACGTGTCCGTAGTTGTTTGCTTCCATAAAGTTTGTAATAGCCACTAATCGAAATTGAGACTAAAAATATTGAATTCCCACTCATAAATCTTTTGGCCATTTCAACTTAAGTTAGTTTTCATTTTCCAATTTCATTTTAAAATCATGCAACCATGAAATCTGAACGCACAAGTTACGTAATAATATGGAACCAATAGATCAGCAGCGGATCCTTACTTTTGAGCTAGTTACATAACATCCATCTATCTAGCTCCTCGAGGTATTAAGGAAGTGATCAGCTCGGCTTTTACAGTTTTTACAAACTTCCGGCATGATTCTCTCTCCTTCTCCCTCTTCATTCTTTCTTTTCCAAGTTTCCACCGTCAGATTCCATTTACCAAAAACACCTACGCGCTAGTCGATACTCTCCTAAAATATTTTTTACTTCCGAATACACAAGACGAGGAGGAAGATGGCAAGCGTGAGATGACAGTGTGCACATTTACTTTTTAACTTCGTTACTTCCATTTTATTCCTTCCTCCTAAATGTCTATAGCATTTTTCTTTTTTCAAATTGGCTCGACTGGCGCATGGCAGAGCCATGTGAGGGCTGGACCGTTCCCACAGGCACTTTTTGTTACGGATGAAATGGGAAAATCAACAATTTGATATTTCCTTTTCGCAACAGGCTCTAGTCTAGATGCTCATCAGCTCATGTGATAATTTACAGAGAGTAGAGTGGAGTAGAGAAGAGACTGTCTGTTTAACTAAATTATCTGAATTTAGGCGTTTTTAACATGCCTACTGTTCTCTTTTGTTTTTTATTGGATGTCACGATCTTTTTCCCATGTCCCCTTCATCGCTATTGTGAATTGATGATAGAATATACCATGTCATTTTGCTTTTAAAAGACTTTATATTCTATATCTATCTATGTTTATGTCTATTTTTTAAGTGCACAGTATCGACCTGCCTAGTCTCCTCGTTTCCATTTCGACTTTCGGGATGGGATGGGAATGAGAAAGGACCATCTTTTTGGCGATTCCTCCACTAATAACTCTTCTTCAGCCCAACTAATGAACTAATGAAGTTGAAGTTCATTCTCATTCGAATATTCACGCAATAGCTATAGCCGTAGCGTTTAGGTAATTTAATGCAAGGACACGATTCTAATTATATCACTCTTTGATGTTTGATCTTCGCTGTTTTTAGTTTTTATGAGTCTCCTAATCTACGATACAACAACATAGTCAGTGATAGATATGATATGATATAATGATGATTACTACAAGACAAGACAAGCCCTAGCCCTAAATATAAAAAAATTGATTGTCCTTCTGCTAATAGAGTACTTATCAAGCGATATGGCCAGGTACAGATATAGGCATAAACACTCACTTCTCAAGAAGACAGGTAAGAAGAGGTAAAACATGCAAGGCTCCCATATTACATAGTTCGTGTTCCTCGTGAATTCCTAAAAGTTGAATTTTCAACAATGCCATCATCATCATCATCTTTGCTATTTTGCTATGCGCGTCTGATAAATTACTTAATTGGAATAATTGTTGTATTCCTATATACAAAGCTTAAATAATTCACCATTCACGTATGTATGCAAATGTGGTCAAACTAGGCTAATTGCCCTGCAGTCATGATATGTGCTATGAGCCATGCTACATATATAAATATGAACTGTACTTCATTTTCATTTTATCTTCCTTTATGCAATGAGAATGAATATGCATGAAAATGATGAAGAAAAACAGCACACTACCAACTACTTCAACTATAACTATATGTTCCTTTTCAATGAATTTCAACTCATATTCACTTCTCTAGTCCCCTACCATTTCGTTTTCGTTGTTGTTTTAAGTAATTACGCATTTAATAAACTTGAGAAAATTAACTTCAACTTCCATCCATATTCCATTTCATCCCCCCTGCATCTAGGTATATCGTGTTTCGTTTCTTCTTCTCGTGTTGAAAACTTCTTGGATGACGACGGTGATGGGGAAGAGGCGAACTTAAAAAACATATTTGCATGTACGAAAAACCTACAAGAAAATGGAGATAATGACATTACCATAAAAATGAAAGTGTATTAGGGAAGAAGTTTATATTTAAACTCCGCTCCACTTTGCAAACTTCAAGTTAAGTTAAAGTCAACTCAACTCAACTTGCAAAACGAAATATCATACAATAATGTTGAGTCGAGTCGACTCTGAGGACTGAGACTTTCGAAAGGAAACCTAAGATTTTTTTCAAACCTCTCCTCTCCACTCGGTCCACAAGTCCAAAACTATAACAGAAGTAGTCAGAGTAATGATTTGAGCAATTTCCTCCATTTCTCTACAGACACCCTCCTCTCCTGCCTGCATACCTACCCACGACACCATCATCACCATGCACCAGCGCTAAACTATTAAAAGATTTTTATGAATTCTTAAATTTTACATCCTTCGCATTCTGATGTCGTTGTTGCAAAACTTTTCCCTTTAACCCCCCTTCCCCA
>JAQIXQ010001098.1:0-17319 GCA_034700485.1 Pseudosinella alba
CCTTCTGTTTGGCAGCAACACGTAGGACGTAGTCATCATCACAAGCTTGACCTGACTTCACTTTTGCTGGAGAGGGTACCTTGCTAGTGGAACTTGGGTAACCTGAAGTAGTAGTAAAATCAATGGGGGATGTTTGCGGGAGTGGAGGTTGCTTCATTTTCCTATTCTTGACTAGGGTGGGATGGTCATCTTTTCTGCATTAAAAGAAATTAAAAATTATAAAAATGATTAGTTCCTTTGAATAGTAAAATTTTCCACGGGCTGCTACTCGTAATTATTCTCCACATGAAGCACATAAATAAAAATAATTATTAGTAATATTACTAACGATTAATAACGACTTACTGTTTTCTTCCTTTCTTGCGGGGAACACCTCCTTCACTGTCGGAAATAATCTCAGATTCCGACCCATTGGAATTACTGTGTAGCTTGGTTGATGCGGGATCAGGGACTTCTCGGGGGGAAGTCACGCTTTGCTCCGAGTTTTTGCTACAAGCTTGACTTGACTTCACTTTTGCTGGAGAGGGTACCTTGCTACTGGAACTGATGTCACTGGAAGTATCTCTGTGATTTTTGGTGGCTGACCGGGTTTGCCTTTGATTGACCGGAACTGGAGCCGTCGTCCTTCCAGCTGACTTTTTCTTTCTCTCCATTTTAAGTTGAGTACTTTGCAACAATTAATTAATTACGTAATGGTAAATAACTAATTGCAAAAAAGCAAGTGACGAATGAAGAAAAAATGAATTTTATCTAGGCACTTGACAAAAAAAAAGAAAGAAATAGCTCGACAGGATCAGATTTGACTGAACTCAACGAAAACGACAACAAGTAAATGCACGCACGGAGGTTTGCCAGCATTGCTAGTGTACAATATGATCTGTACAATGTTGTGTAGAGAGTGGAGAAGGCGAACTGGAGTTGGGAATATGAGCTTGTTATACATAGCAAGGATTGCAGGGGGCAGTGAGCTTGTCATACATAGCAAGGATAACAGAAAGTAAGGCACAACAAAATCCCATCATCGAACAGAAGGAGCTCAGCATATGCGCCGCCGACTACTAGCAAATATATGCATACTTCGGCGATTGTTCCTGTAGTTCGCAGTAGCAGCCGCCAGCTAGAAAAATTTGACGAGAAATAGTAAATGGACGGAGAGGAATGTGGTGAAGCTAATGTACGTATGGTTGGTAGGGATGGTGGTAGATGGTGTGAGCAGGTCTGAATTCAGACCTTAAATTTAGCTCTAAAATCAGGATCTAAAATTAATATCTAATTTCCAGCTCTAAAATTAAGACCTAAATTCCAGCTCTAAAATTAAGACATAATTTCCAGCTCTAAAATTAAGACCTAATTTCCAGCTCTAAAATTAAGACCTAAATTACAGCTATGAAATTCAGCTGTAAAATTCTGATCTAAAATTCTGGTCTAAAATTCTGATCTAAAATTCTGGTCTAAAATTCTGGCCTATAATTCTGGTCTAAAAATCAGCTATGAAATTCAGGTGTAAAATTCTGGTCTATAATTCTGGTCTAAAATTCAGCTGTAAAATTCTGGTCTAAAATTTAGGTCTAAAATCCAACAAAGATGTATAAACGCTATTGCTTCACATTAGCCAAGTTGTAAGGGCGCATGTTTTCAAATAAAGATGTGCCACTGTCACTCGTGTCTTCCCTGGTTGTAGTTTGTGTGATTATTTTTTTTGGAAAAATAAAATTTTTTTTGGGGGGGGGTATTAGGTAAACGGGATGAAGTTTTGACTAGAAGTAAATAGTTTTAGACCCCGGGCATGTTAGCAAAATTAGAAAATGGATTTGAAAAGCACGGAGGAAGATAAGGTTGGATCGACTACAAAAGATAAAATTTTTCAGTGTAAAAAGGTGGATTGTATGAGGGTCTTTAAAAGTGGACCTTTGCTAAGTAATCACAAAAAAAAAGCCGCAGACTTAAATCTTGAACACAAGTGTCCGTTTTGTTGTCATCGGTTTGCGAAGATAAAGAATCGGGTCGCGCACATAACCAAAGAGCACGTAAGGAAAACAATTTAATGTTTTTAATTTAAATTTAGTTTGTCATTACACCATGTATTTAATTCAGTAGGATTGATGATTGCTTAATAATCCGTATTTTGTGGTGTATGTTTTTCTAACCCGTACAGAAAGACAAGCTAGCAAGTGTTGAGATGTTACCGGATCCAAAGATAACTAAATCTGGAAGTGATAAGAAGATGGTTGGGGGACATGGTGCAAAACAAAGGGACCAACAGGGTGATGGAGGACCTCCAGCAAAGGTTAATTAATTTTTGCAATTCTAAAATGTTTTTCGAGTATTACGAGTTACGATTAATAGTTCGAGTCGGAATTAAAACAAAGTACTAACCGATTTTGAAACAATTTTTTTTAAATTTTAGCGAACACGTAGGTCTTCAAGGCAAAGCAGCAACGACTCGGGAAGCGGGGATGACATTACCCAGCCAGGCAGCGAGGATGAGTCACCAGGCAGGAAGTTGGAAGATTTGAAGTATGCACAAAAACAGAAACTTTTAAAGGGGGCAGTTACGGAAAAGGAAGCTGGCCGGATGCCCTCATCAAGCTCGACATCAAGCAAGAAGAAATCCAAAGAAAACAAAGTTATTGTGAAGCAAGCTACACCAGTGCCTACACCGCTCAACGGAGGTGGAGGAGGAGATGAAGGAGGAGTAGGGATTACTGGTGCTGGAACGACAACAGCAGCAGATGAACAAGGCAATGAACTGGATGATGGTCCGAGTCAGTATCCAATGACTCAACCCTTGTTTCCTCAAAGTGTTGGCAAAGTAGGACCAGGCACCGTAGTTCCTGTTCCAGGCTCCGAAAGTGAAGATGATCAAAGTGAGGACAACCCGGACTCCAACGATACGCCAGACAAGCTTTCACCAGTACCACCAAATGTCCCACCAACTGAGGAAGAACAAGGTGAAAAAGGAAACCCGGTATCCCCATCTGGTGAAGTGATTGTGGAGGAGCAGAAGGTAATAATCCAGTTTCCACCGTGGGCGAAAATTGATGGTCCGATTGTGTCAATGCCAGTGGTTGACTTGTTCAAGTTGTGGGACCTCCCTTATCCAGAACAAGCTAACGTAGGTATTCGAAAGGGTATCGGATTTGACATTGCTGTGGAATTCCTAAGTGGAGGAATGACCATTGGTACTCTCCAGCAGTTAAAAACCTCAGTGGATAGTAACGTAGTCACGTACGTTGGAGGAGTTGGTGTTGCCTTATTGATTGCAGAGGTGCTGGGAAATAGCATGAATACCAAAGAGGTAGCGGAGTTCTCAGGTCAAATCTCTAGCTGGACATTACCCCCCTACGTGTCCGACTGGATTGATTTGTTGATTCTTATCAAGCTAAGCAAGGTAACAGAAGAAATTAGGAAGAAGCCAGATTTGATGAAAGCAATTCCGCGTAAGTCAGGTACCAAGCTGATGTTTATGAAACCGGTACCGGATTCCTCCATGCTAGAATGCAATGAGAAAATTTTGGAGGATTTGGGAGCATCAACCAAGCTGGACATGATAATGAAGGAGTTAGCCCGTATGCAGCATAGCTTGAAAGGAGGAATGCAGTATTGGTGGTACGTGATAATGAAGGACTATGTAAAGTACTTTGCTACGAACCGGTGCCCACAAGTATTTCACCTGGTGGCCAAGCTTTCACTAGACATGAAGAAGGTTCCAGTCCAAGTAATGAGTACGAATAATCGGGATCAAGTAATCAAGCTACACCTCCACCAGTTTATGATTGATGCCTGGGATATCCGGCTGGATGAAAATGATCCTCAAGTCAACGTGGTTGAAGCTGATTTGCTGGATTTGAATTCAGTTTACCAAAGAGTATACTTCCCGTGGAAAATCCCAAAGATTACTCTGGGACTGGCCAACATTTGCATTGGAATGAAGATGTCCAAACCACTACAACTTCTTTGCGATCTAACCGACATTGAAGGAGCAATCAGTGCTAAAAGTATGCAAGTATTTATCCTGATGGTCAATCGGATGAAGAATGATGACGAGAGCAAAGCAAGAATTCAAACAGCCATATTCGTTAATGGGACAGTGCTGGACATCACGGAGGCCCTGCATAAGTTGGAGCTAGCACAAGTCAGGAAATTCTTTGCTTGGGAGCGGTTCCAGTTGAATCAAATCGATCTGTATCGACTTATGGCTTCCTGGGCGTACAGAAGTTGCGGTAAGTGGAAGGGCGTCACTGAGGAAGGAGAGGAAGCTCCACCGGATGTAATTGGAAAGTTTCAACTTGTTCGTGAACCTTTACAAGCTTGGAATCTGCATTCAATCATGGATGAGGTGGTACGGGATGGCATTTTGAAACACTATGAATGCTATCAGTTAGATGAAAGTGCATGATTAAGTGAGTTACCGCTGATCTATCATTATCGTGCTTTATCAATGTATTAGCTGTTGTAGGAAACGAATATGAGTAAAGAATGGTGAGAAAATTAGTATGAGAAATGAATTGTGAGAAAATTAGTATGAGAAAAGTATTATGAAAAAAGATTTACTGGAAAATTATTATGAGTAATTTTGATGAGCATCTACACAATGTATTTATTGTGTCAATTCTGGTCTTGTTTGTTTTAAAGTCTTACTTGTAACAAAAACGTATTACAAATAAAGAAAACGAAAGTATTATTACTGTAATGTGTTAGTGTTCAATTCTTTTAATCATATAATAATAATATTTATTTCAAAATGAATCAGTATAAGATAAATATCAATATTTTCCCAAAGAAGCTTACAATTACCTAACAGATTATTTTAATAGATTTCACATTTCCTCGCATAAATTCTTCTCATAACACTTGCATTCTATACTTACATTACGGAGATCTATAATGTGCAAACAACGAAGACGGAAAATTCTACAACAACAAACAAGAACTATATACCTACTGTAACATTCATATGATAAGGCTAGTTACTTTTACATTTAAACTTGGCGAAAAACTTTTGAAGGAAGGAACATATATTGGTAATTGAAATTGGAAATAATCTACTGAAGGTAGGGAGATATAGTTGAACTTAAATTTTACATAAGGAATGGTAGGGATATGTCCACATGAATTAAAACTTCAATTCTGAGGATTGCGCGTTATAAAAAGTTCCACGTGAGCATTCATCAATGACACAGTGTCGCAGTGATCCTGGGATAATTTCATGACTCTTTTGGCACGTTCCATCATATTCCTAGCAAGCTGTTGATTGTCATGATGGCGATCGTCGTTGTAGATCTCGGCAACTGCAAATAAAAATGTACAACCAACACTCAATTAAGTACATTGTTTTTTACAAATAATCTTGACATCTTTTCTCAGAGTTACGGATTTGCATAGATGATAATCGTTAAGAATACAAACGTACTTTCAAACGGTGTCAGTCCAGCTTTCAGACGAAGGAGAACTCGATGATCCCCAATTGTCACAGTCCGATCTCCTGCCGGGACACCAGTTTTGGTACGTAGACGCAGGACGTAGAAGTGGAAGTCCCCATTAAAACTTAAGTTTCCAATTCTGTAGTCATGCAGCAACCCCTCCAACAGAGCTCTAGTTGTAAGGGCTGGTCGATTTCCCTTAAACGCAGAAGAAGTAACGACATAGTGTTCCCTGTGGTGGACAAGTTCCTCACGAAGCCTGATATCCTTCACGGAACTGGCCAAATGCTCCGGACTGCTAAGGTGCTCCAGCCAAATGTCCGAGGGGAAGATCTTGTTGCCACATGGCTCGCACTTTCTCGTAGCCGGAGCCGGAGCATTATTCATGTCATTACTCATCTTCACTTGATATCTGTAATTTTAAAAAAAATCAAATCACGAGGCGGAAAAAAATAGTTGATTGGAATTTTTTTCCTCACAGCAGATCATCATTCATATCACAATTATAGCACAAGGAACTTGTTATGACCGCTCAAAAAAAATTAATTACATACAACAAATTATTATAACATAAATTAAATCAGTAATTGTTTATACTTACTTAAGTTTTGAGTTATGAAGTTTGAGCAATTAGTTAATCACAAATCACAACACCAAGATGTAGGCCACGAAATTGGGTAGGACTGATAGCTTTATTTGGTAGGGAAAAATATAAAATTCTGAAGCTATCGGGCTAACCGTTTTCAAATCGCTAATAATGCTTCTACAGTTTAACTATTAAAAAATGCTGACTTTTATTATATTTAAAATACTTCCGGAATGTCAGAATAGGTCTGTATTTTTATTCTGTTCCAAAGGACTGGAGTTGGAGTAATGTGAGTAGAGAACTGCTGCAGCTGAATGAGAGGGTAACATTTACCACTAGCGTTAGCATACATACAACAAGCATATTATACCACATTTATGTATGTGCATTGCGTACTATTGTGTACGGATTTCAATATAGTTGGGAGTGAAGAGGAACGGACTAGCCAGTGTAAGAGAATAGTGGGTACTATACGTAGGTAATACTATCATAAAATGCTCATACCCTTCCTGTGGCAAAGCATTTTCACCGAAAACACGCAAGGGATACCCCCAGCAGTCGAATCATTGTCCGTAACATCAGCTTCAATTGTAGCTTATTTTGTCCTTATACTACTGGTCGTGTAGGCACGGGCTCGTTATGTTCACCATTTTAAACATTGTAGGATATGCGAGCAGGATACAGAGCCAAAAATTACAATACCTCAATGCTTTACAAAATACTCTAGGGAATCCCGGTAGTGGATGTTCTCCTGTGGGGCCACCAACATGAAGAGCAGCTGACACCTGTTTGTCGGTGCTAATAAATATATGGAAAGGATGCCGATGATGTCTCTCCACGTTTTTATTAACAATCATAATAACACAGAGAGGATGTAACGTGAACTTCAAACCCGAAGGCCGGAGGGTACAGATACCATCTGCTAACATTATTTGATCCATATTTCACATGTTAGGGTAGAGTAGACTAGAAATAGGAAGATTGAAAATTATAACGTACATCGGCCTTGGAAAGAAACTGGACATGCCGTCTGCGGAAATGTGTGCGTAGTGCCTAATGCATAAGACGATGACCAGAAACGACGAGAGTTTGTAACTTAGGTTAGTCACAGATAAGGGTCAACGCACTCCACTACACGGACGCCGCTCTCCGCAGCCCAGCAAGGTTTTAGTTTCGGTTTTGCCACCGGAGACGGAGGAGAGTTCATAGTAGCAGTAGCACGATTTGTACTGTGGATTTTTTTGGGATGTGTTCAATTTTTAAAACTAATCACTGTCTTTTTAGCAACAGGACAGAGAAAGGAGTTTGATCGTAGTGCCATACATTTTTTACCGATTTTAATTATCGCTGTTAATTAGTTTATAAACCTACAAGTGAAATTAACTACAAGTTTTTACTAAGTTGAGTACATTAATTGCAGCCATTTTAAGAAGTGTTATCTTGCAGTTATCTTAAAATCCCTACCGTTTACGTTGAAGTTAACCACCACCGCCGTTGGAAGGGTTCCACCTTATCGAGTGAAGGTTAATCGTAAAGTTCCTTTTAAAGTAAGTCTGACATCTTTCAAGATTAAATGCCGGAGCCTAATTTAATACAAGCAGGCAAAAAACTTACAAAAAAGACCGTGATTGTCATTTTTTATGGCTAATAATTTCTGTGCACCGAAGGAATGTATGCATTTTCGGTTGAGTAATTAATTTATTTTTGTTTATCTCCATCCTTAAAATAGGGTACCAGAGATGGAATCCGGCATTAAAAAGAAGGGGGGGAGCTGCGATGGATCCCGAGCCAAGGATTCGGAATACGTCAATCCATCAGACAGTTCTTTTGTGGATGAGCATAAGCAGATCCCCAAGTCCACCCGGAAGGGCAGTGGTGCCAATTCATCTAAGGATGGTTCCAAGTTGAAAAGAACTGCGGGAGCCCATAAGCAGATCCCCAAGTCCACCCGGAAGGGCAGTGGTGCCACTTCGTCTACGGATGGTTCCAAGTTGAAAAGACCTGTGGCGAGTTTCAAGACAACGAAATGTTATGCTACGGACAAGGGGCGGTTATACAAGCTGGCATCTTTGAGGAGTTCCGCAGCTACCGGAAGCGTCAAAGTGAACACCACTTCATCGGATGAATATGAAGACCTTTCGGATCCAGTAGTAGAAGAAGACGAAGAAGAATCAGTGGAACATACAACTACGCTGTCTCCAAAGTTGAGCCCCTTGCGGCAAAACACCGCATCCGCAGGACAGCTTCAAACGGGACCGGTCATCAGTATGGGACGGGGAATGGGCGGATTCGGCAGACCCCGGTTAGGTCATCCAGCCGTACGAGCTCCAGTTTTTGTACCAGCCTATTCGTTGCCAGTGACTAGCTATTCTACCCCCTTCTCAACTCCTCCACAGCATGCGGCTAGTGTAACAGCGGATGTTTCTACACCCCTCGTGTCTACCAGACCCACAACAACTTCATCTAGTTTGAAGGAAGTACAACCGACAACATTAACAGTCTACTCAAATCAAGGCCTGGTAGTCGCTCCATCTGAAGATCCCCCACCTCATCCACAACCACGACCATCAGCAGAATCCCTACCCGTGGCGGATCCGACTCAAGAATTTCAACCTACGCAAGTTCCAGGAACATCCAAAAATGCTCAATCCTTGGCGGATCCACCACAGGATCCTCCATCTAATCAAGAACCCGGTGTTCACCAGACCGATTCGGAAAGGTGCTACATCCGGAGCTCAATCCTGCTTGCGGAAGGCAACGGTGCAGTGGTATACAGATACGAAGTAGAATCTTCCAATGTTAACATATTGACAACCAGGGCTGGAAAAACCTTCATCTTTAATCTGCTGGGAAGTTACTCATCCATTGACGGGGTCTTATACTCCGTTGCCTCCATCGGACCAATGGGTACGACGATGACCATGGGTGAAGAAGGAGGAATCACCGTGCGTGCTAGTGGTGAAACTGAAATAACTTCCCCTTCATACCAAAGATTCTGGGAGGACAGAATGGATGATCTATTAGTTGCTGCTGACTTTAAGAAAATAAAGCCAGGTCACTACATCATTGAACAAGTTCCCAGCTACGGATACGAGAAGCACAGCTTGTATGGGTTCATGTGTGCGGAAGTTAATATCAGAATTGATGGAACATCCGTTCTTGCCTCATGTAGGGACTATGTGCTCCTGGTTCACAGTACCAACGTTATGAGGGTCCTACATGCTACAGATTCGCACAAATTAGATAATGCTGATTTTGTAAGTGTCAAAGTCTCATCTTCTCATGTAGTTATGTAACCGTAAGCAGTACATGTTGTAGGCCCAATCATGTAGTAATCCTAATTATCATTACTTATAATTTCTATTTGTCATTTTTATGCACAGTTGGACTTGATACATGAAAAGCTCCTCAATCGCACCGTGATCGTGACTACGGGCGCGCCCTTGGACACCGCGAACTGGGAGTTCCGTAAGATTGAT
Source organism: Pseudosinella alba (assembly GCA_034700485.1). NCBI lineage: Eukaryota > Metazoa > Arthropoda > Collembola > Entomobryomorpha > Entomobryidae > Pseudosinella > Pseudosinella alba. The sequence continues at coordinate 9,489 of JAQIXQ010001098.1, forward strand.
GCGATTTTGGCCCCGCCTGACGGAGGGGAATTTGACGAGTGCCGATTAATGTGTGGAGGGATACGAGTTTCCCCGGACTTTGCATACCTGGAAGGCCTTTCTATTTGGGAGAAAAACGATCGGCATGTTTACCCCGATCTGAAAGCTGTGCTCAAAATGTCTCCAAGTGATTCTTATGAGATTCGCTTTCGGTTCATCACCACCATGAGTCAATCACGTGCAGTAGCCAGCGTCATGCAGCAGGCTAATTTAGAATTTACGTGGGAATTTCTGGAACAAGCTCTACCTGCAATTACCTCTGTGAAATTAACTTTCGGGAATACAGGAACATGGTCAAGTGACGAAGAGCCTCTTCAGATTTGGCGACCTCAGTTGCATAGTAAGATTCAAGTTTACGTTAGACAATAATTTTTTCCAATATCTTTGTATAAAATTATTTATAATTCATTTCTTCGATCTTTACAGAAAAAGGTTACTTGAGGTACGGAACTGGAAATGCCGCATGGTCGTTCGTTGGATCTGGACGACAAACCCGGACCACACAGTTAGTTGTAACGGAGCTCATTTGCAATCTCACCAAACAGCATACATGGACTGACGCGCCAAAGTTCCCGTTAGTAAAAATAATTAATTTTTGCAGTTATTTCGTTAGTTTAAATAATAAGTACTATAAGGAGGATTGGTCACAATTAACAGATGGGAACCTGATTTACCTTTTTCTTACAGCACCACTTCCCATGATTTCAGAGCTAACCTTGATGAAACTCTGGATTTGCTTGAAACTAATAAAGTACAACTTGACCTTCTGATTGTATTTTTGCCATTGGACCTCGTAGCTTCCGCCCTACCAGCCGTTAAACTTCTATTGGAGAGACTTAGAAGTATGTCATGCATATATAATAATATTGTGGAATAATTTGATGATGAAGGTTTCCTTGCTAAACGTTGATTTATTTTTCTGTTTGACATTGCACATTGTAGTTAACGTTATCCTGGTCCCACCAGTAACGGAAGGGAAAGAGAAACAAATTGCAGTGCGGTTGGCGAGAGAGTTTCAATTAAAGAGCGGAGCTATCCCCTGGGAGGTCAGTGACTTCCCGAAACAGACCATGCTGATTTCGGTGCTGGCAAGTTACGCTAGGAAAACCACAACCAACAGAGTCATTGCTGCCGCAACCAGTTTTGGACGAACAGTTGCTGCAGGCACTATTTCTGTTCCAATTATCAACGGCAATGATGACCCGGAGGAGGAATTCGTTGTAGCCCTTGAAGCTATTGTCAAAAGTAGGTTAATAATCATTACATAACACACATGTCAATTACTTTTATTAACGTTATTGTGTGAGCAATATGAATTTTAAAAAAATTAATCCATTGTTTTGATAGATATAGTGGCTAATCTACTTGTGAAGGAAGGTTGTGTGGAGCCGAAGGATATCTTTGTCTACGGAGACGGCACCGTCGATTTATTGCTATACAGGGATATACTTCAGAATGCCATCAGTGCGGTTGCCTCCAAACGCGGTCCGCAGCTTCCAGAATTGAAGCTTATTACCATCACCGCCAAACCTACAGAGAGATGGTGCTTGAGAGAAAAAGATAAAATCAGCAACGTCCCAAGTGGTGTCATTCAGTTTGATAGGCAAGTATACAAACGTAGTATTCATTCCAATTCTTTTATTTATTAACTGGGGATGACTCAATTAACTAAACTCCTTATAACCTTGCATATAGGAATGGGTTCTTGCTCCAGTCTGGAAGCCACGAGACCTTATCGGTCCAGCCTGCACTCTACACCGTGCTTAATGAGGTGGAACCCGCTGTGATTCGTGCGATTGCAGACACATCATACAAATCCGCGTTCCTATTCTACCACGATGCTAGAGCACAGCTAGTTCCGCATGTTTTTCAATATTCCAAAAACGCTCTAACCTACGTTGAGCATGGCATTGGAGATGGTAACATCATTCCTAAATTAACCACTCGTTTCTGCTTCCAATAATTTTCCAAACTTTCCGTTAAGATAGAATTTATATACATATCGATTTCCTACCCATAATTTTTTTGTTGCAATTACTACTGTGAAATTTTATGAAATGCTTAAAATGTTTGTTGTAATATAACAAGGATCATGATACAAATTCATTTTTTCTGTTCCTTACCCATGTCAGAGAGTATGATATAACTTTATCGATGTAACACTTGAGTCTTTTACTATTATAATTTAAAACGTGTTAAGAGGAAACCTAATTTATACTTATTTATTACGTTGGTTAAACAAAACAAAGTATGTATAGTAGTAGGTTTTTCTAATATGTATGGGAAGCTAAATGTAATTCATTATATAAGTACAATGTAATGTTAAGGATTATTTGTATCCAGAAAGTAGGAGGTTAATTAATTGTTTTGTGAGTCTCCTAAACATATGTATGAAATAAATTGTATGATGTAATCCTAATGTAATTTCTTTTTTTGACTTATTAATCATCATTGCAATTTTGCAATCGTAGTATAATTATTTACTGGTTACATATTTAGTACTGGTGATGTAGTTGCATTAGGACATCGAATCAAAAAGCATCGGAGAAGTTGTAGAAGGTTTGGGTTCATTATAAGAATGGATATAAATTTATTTTTGGCTTTTGAATGCAGTGAATTTGGAATAAGAGGAATAATATTGACAAGAAATTTTTAACGGTATCGCATAAACGATACCTTTAGTTTCGATAAATGTTTCAACTAAAAAGTTAGTTTTTTGTTATACTGAATAGTAGGGATCTTTTTTATCAGTTATTAAATAATTTAGAAAAGTTCAGAGGTAGGAGGTAGGAATGCCAGCGGGACGAAGCCGAGTCATATCACGAAAAGTAGCAGGATGAATTTAATTTTTGTTATCTTTCAATGGGGTCGCAGCAGGGGACATGTCGAGAGGACTTCTAGTAGTGGTTGGAGATGTCGGGGAGCGGTTCGTATTCCTTGCTTGAGAGTAGGGCGATTGGTAGCCTAATCCATATACCGGTTTCGTTGTGGTCTGGCCTGGAGGAGTTTTCCGTCCCTGAGGGTAGGGAGAAGGAGAGGATGATGGCCCAGTAACAGTCATGGTCTTTCCTGTGAGTCGACTAGCTCCAGATGTAGAAGGTTGTTCTGTGTCCGGCCCGGAACGGCCTGCGGAGAGTCTCTTTGCCACAGGTGCGCGGTGAGTTGGGACGGCAAAGATACGATCATCTGCACCTTTAACAGAACCAAACTCAAGAGTCTTCCGAGCCTTGCTGGAACCAGACGAGCGTTGAGAGTTTGACTCGGATTCACCGCTGGGCTTCCTTTTCCTGTTCTTTTTGGGAGTCAACGTTTTGGGAATGGTAGGGACTTTCAGAGGAGACTTGTGAGCATGTCTTCCTGCAACCGAATGGCGTCGAGTCCGAGGGTGAATATTTTCTTCTTGGGGAGGGACTCTTGGAGGGCTCTGCAGGTAGGTCTGCTGGTTATGGAGCATAAGAGAAGTAGAGGCTGATGATTCCGAGTGCCGTCGCTGACGGTTTGAGTCCACATCGTCTTCGTCTCCGTCTGCATTGTCTCTGTTACCCCCTCGATTTCTTCTTCTCCCTTGACCTTGTTGTCGCTGCTCGCCCCTCCCTTGAACACCACCAAGCGCACCTCCAGCTTGTCCAGCATCATTTCTGCCAACATTTCCTCCACCAGCAGCACCCCCGGCACCGCCTTGATCTCTGTCTGGACCACGACGTCCAGGTCCCTGTGGACGAATTTGTAGGGCTGCAAGGTGTTGCCTTTGCGCCTCTTCTGCCTCAAGCAATCTGATGAAATCGTTAACCATATCACGAATTCTTCCATGTTGTCTGAGAGGTCGAAGACGTTCGATTGGTAGGAGGGATAGGAGCGCCATGAATACAGCATTCAAATTATTCTCAACATTTCTGATTATAGTGAATAACGTATCCGTTGAATTTTCATTAAAAATCCCGAGATTAGAGCATGTTCTAACCAAGGCTGTCTCGTCTCTAGTATCCCCTCTATCCATTGAAAGCTGTGTTAGAATCTGGGTTGGATGTGTAATGCCTGCAGCATCACCTCCCCTGACCCCGACCATCATAGCAAGTTGTGGTGGGGTTAGTCGAATTCTATTGTTGGCTGCCTGCGTTTGCAAATCACGAAGTAAGGCTGCAGAGTCCGCATGTACCAAATCTTCGAAGGCACGTCTGAAATCCCTGCGACCATGTTCCTGTAGAGTCCTGTTATCCGGGTGCATTCCAACTGGTGAAACACCTTGGAGGTCACTTCCTCTTCTGATGCTGTTGATTAGTAAGGATATTGGATTCGTTGCAGGTGCGGTGCGGTAAATGTAAGCCAATCTGGACCATGCCACGCTTTCTTGGTACTCAATTTCCTCTGGCGAGAAACCTTCCACCGCTATGCCCGCTTTGATGCAAGGATAAATTACGGCGACCATTTTTGACTGGTTCGACAACCAGTTGAATGCCTCCTCGTCAGTGGCAATGTTGAAGAAATGGAACATCAGGTTGGAGAATGGGAATGAGGTCAAAATATACGGGGTAACTACAACAGGGACTTGGTTGGGTTCGGATACCCTGGCTCGAATGATCATCCTTTGATCCTGACAGGAGCCCAATGCTAGTAGGTTTACTTTGGTGCCACCTATAGTCTCCCCAATGTCGTGGTATCCAAAACTGGTATCAAATTGGATGTTGCTCCATAGGCATCTGTCATGGTCGATTAGGGCCCGCTGAGCATTGTCCATATCCCGTTGAAGAATACTTCTTTCTTCGGAGTCATCCTGGTCGCGGTAGGGCAGGAATGCAAGTTCTGCATCAGCAAAGTCTCTTGCTAGTTGAATACGGAATACATTCTCGCGCTGCAAGTTCACCATGATGTTCTCGTGATGATGACCCCGAAAGTAAAAGTATTTTCTGGCAAGTCCCTCGCTCATTGCTATTTCGGCTAGCCGGTCACTGTGGTACAAAGAAAATTGGGAGCCATCTCTAGGTCTTCCAACCATGCCACGAAGATAGCATCCTGCTCGGGTCATGCGGACGTGCCTTTGAAGTGCATGCCCATATCCTGCGTCAATGTCTGCAAGCCTGAGAAGATATATAGCATTAAAGGAGTCTGGTGGTAGGGCCAATTCTTCTTCCAGTGTGACATGCTGGAGATCTTGTAATATGAGTTGAGCAAATGATCGTCCACTAGACGGTTGTACATTTCTTCTTCCTCCGAGCCAATGATTGGAAAAGTTGGGTTCGTAACGTTCCAAGACGGGAAGAAATTGAGTTCGGAGGACAAACGTATGTGCGGGGCGGAAAAATTCCATTGTTTGGGCTAATGGGCAGATAATTTATAATATTTAGTAAATTAAACACTATAGTACAGTATGTTGTTATAAAGTGCATGTTATGAGAAATTGTTTGCATAATGTTTTTTTAATCATATTTACCTAGGTTTACAAAATGAGGGGACACAGAGCAGGGACTGGACAGGAACAGGTAATGATTATGATTGACTTATGAATAGTTTATTAAGTAGGTAGGGACAAAAAATGAAGTCAGTTAGACAAATAATCACTGATATTAGTATAGGCAAGGATTACTGCACAAAATCAAAAATTGCTGAATGGTTAGATGCAAATTGAATGCAATTGTAGAAGTACAAAAATTGCGTGAATCAGGAACAAGGTAGTGGATTGGTAATGAGATGTGATAAGAAAATTTTTTTTTATGCTGCGTGATACAGAATTAAGATTTGAAGCAAAAAAATTAATATACATAAAATTTCTAATGTAATGGCAACAAGGTTAGTACTTGAAAAATTTATAAGATTTTATTAATCCAACGGATACATGGACACACCAATAAATTTGTAATGTAACAAAATAAAAAGGAGTTCACATTGGAAGTAGTAGGGTTCGTTTTTATAAGTGTTTCATAAATTCATTTACCGAATTTCAATTTTTAAGCGTATTTGACTGAGAGTTGAGTTAATGGGTCCAAAACGGAAGCGGCGTAGTCCTTTATTTCTTCAATACTCTGACCATGGTTGATGACCTCAATGTCGATGTTTGATGCCAGGATGAGCAGCTCCAAAATCTCCCGATTGTAGGCATTCATGCTTCTCCATTTAAGATGAACAGACGTAAGGGCATGGATAACGATGATGTTGTCCTTGTCCTTTGGTAGGCAGACGAAAAACGATTCGTCCATAGCCAAGTGACGGAGTTTGGTAAGACTTATAACGTTGTTGATGAAAGCAGGGAGTACGGATGGAGTCGGAACATCACAGGCACACATCTCCAGTGACTCCAAATTGGGGCATGCCTCGAAGAAGGGAAGCAGGGACTGCAGTGTATCTGCACTAAGTCCGTTAAGTTTCAGCAAGGTAAGCATAGGGTGGGAAGAGTGCAGGTTTCCGAGTGCGGCAAGGACTTGTTGGGGTGCTTCCAGTTTCGTAGTGTTGCCTAAATAATAAATCAAAGGATAGTTGTCTTCGCAAATTACGACAATTTAGTTTTTATATTCGTAGTAAAGTTTAAAAAAAAAAGGACTTTGATTTACGTAGAGGGCCTGCCACAGTGTTTGCCGCAATCAAGTCGATTGCTCCAAACTCAATAACAACGAGATCTATCTTCTCCACTTTGTAGGTTGAGGGAGCAGGAAGAGTTTCAATCTTATCAGTCCAGTGGCCAGAGAGACACACAGCCTTCAGGTTTGGGCACATCCTCCAAATATCCTCAAGGAGAAACTGCTGACGATCCACCCGGGCATCTTCATCCAAGTTGCAGTAGCTACACTGGAGTGTAAGGACCTCCGTATACAATCCAGTGACCCGGAAATGTGATCTGGCACAGGAGAAGAAATTTAGGCAAGCCTGGGAGGGAGTGTAAGCATCGAAGCCACAGACCTCCTGGTACGTTGGGTAGGGCAAGTGGGCATTACGGTAGCTGGTCAACACAGTAACGCCTCTAAACGGAGAACTCAATTTGCCATCCATGTCTCCCAAAAAAACGGGATCGTCCATTAGCTCCCAGTATATCTCTTTCAACTTTTGACAAGCCATCAGGGAGCTGTCGTCACGGGTAGGAGGGGTGCCGAGTTGGCAGAAAGGCAACAGTTTTGGCCAATAGGATTCCAGGCTGCATGGATTCACGATTTGTTTGCTGGCAACCTCATGGAACTTGACTCTTCCCTTAAGGATCTCCATCTGGGGCATAGGATCTGTCACTGGAAGTTCCTCTTGCTGATTATCATCGAGGGGTGCAGGAAACGGTAGATTATCATTCAGGGCGTCAGCGTGGGCGTCCATCTTCGATTGTAAGGTTATGCCTAATTCAAGGTACAACTAAATAAGAGAATAGTGCTTGATAGCGGAGTGAATTATTTTTTGACGGTGGTCTTCGGGTGTACTTTGTAAGAGAATAAATTTTTTTAGGCAGTTGCTAAAAAAATGTAAAAGAAATAATATCCTCAAACGATAATGGAGAACATATTTCAATGGTAGGTTGCGATGGGATTTTACTGGGAAGTATCTACTAGGAATGTGGCAAGCCGTTGAAGGGAATTTAGTGTGCTGGTGTGATGTGAAATGTGAAATGCTGATGCAAAATGCATTCCAGTAGACTGCAAATGGGTTGGTAAAGTGTACATGTGTGTAGGGTTGTTTCTCATATGCATTCATAGGGAGATTAGTGGAAACGATTGTTAAGGCATGAAACTTCAAACCTCAACTATATGTACCCTATGGGAGGAATTTTTTTCTAATTTCGCACAGCTACTCCTAATAGTGTCTAGTATGACATGTGTGAAGC
>JAQIXQ010001099.1:0-17318 GCA_034700485.1 Pseudosinella alba
TCCACTTTATGCTTAAAGTGCTGGAATAATACCGAAAAGTAGAAGGATAGACCATTTCGCAGATTCTCTCATAGTCCATAATTGCACTTTCATATTCTCGGCTCCTTTCTTATCCTTTATTCCCACGTACCATTATTATTGTCTGTTGAAATAGTTAACGAAGGTATTCCGTTCTACTGGGTCTTGTTGGATTTTAAAAAAGGGGATTACCTACTCCCATTACATACTTGACTTTGCCCTTCCACATTATGGGGAAGTAATGTTCACTCTCATTAAATAAGCTTTTTGTCTTGACTAAATTCAATATACCTACCCATATGCCAAACCCAACAATTTACAACTTGCTTTCATCAATATGGCAAAGTAATTTGGGATCCGGATTATCATAAAATATTTAGCATTTTCCTTTTCTGCACCATGATCGTAAAATAATATTGCAAAGTTGGTAACTTTCAATTGGAATACAATGCAATTCATTCTTGCTCAAAGGAAACTTCACCGAATTTTAAATGACGTGTTTAAATGAATATTTCTTGGAACGGCGACTTTCCCCTGAGCATACACTTTCCCCGCTTTTTTGTTAATAAAATGGGGAATTAAGGATCTTGTACTTTCCAACTCTTAACCCCATCAAGTGTCCTCCGACTTATATAACAGTCCAAAAGGGAAGAGTTAAAATAACAGGAACATAAAATGAGAATAAAGGAGAGCTGAAGCACTGATGTAATTGAAAGATAAACACGAGTGTCATTTGGGACGGCTCCAATAATGGACATGACATGATAAAAATGGGTCTGGTCTAGTCTAACACGTACAACTGGATGGAGAGTAGACATCTCTGCTCCCACAGACTATCCACATCATCGTCATCACGTCATTCTCAGGAGAAAGTATTTCCCACTATCTTTATCCGATCATATATAAAAACCTCATTTAAAACTATATGCTCCCTAAATTGCATATATAAAAACTCATGAGCAAATATTTGATTATCCAACGCGTAAAAAAAATCCTGCACGCCCGAGCAAGCCGTTACCATTTATCGCAAAAAAAAATAGAGAAATAAAAAAATTGTATGTAAAGCTGGTTTAGTTGGAATTTGGAATGGAGCAGGCTAAACCTGGTAACACAGAAAAGTCAATTTCTCGGCCTGCTGCTTCACTGGAGTAATTATGTTCATTCATTCATTTTATGCATGTTGCTGATGATGATGAAAGGCGAGATGAGAATCAGAAAATAGGGGAAGGAAAACATGGCCCGATTCCCACTAGACAGATATAATGATGCTCTTGGTCTTGGAAAACTAAACGTGAAATATACACCAACACCAAAACCAACTAAAACCAAGAGTTTTTAGCGCAATAGGGAAAAATACAGACGTGTATAATAAAATGGAATGATTGTTTTCCTGGCTTTATGGATGGGAGTTGGTTTCGGAAGGTGAGACCTTCATGGGAGCTTCATGGGCGTCAGTAGTTTTGTAGTAAGTATAATATAAAAATATGATAAGAAAGTATGGAATAAATGCTTTCCCTGTAATCTCAATAGCCTTAACTTTAATCAATTATTATGACTTTGACATTAGATGGGAAACCGGAGTATACCTATACTAGATATATACATTTAAATATCTTTTAAAAAAATATCCAGACTGGTAGACTACACAAGGGAAATTTTTTTCTCTCATAATGTTCATATATAAGCAGGGCTATATGTATTTAAGCGCAGAACAATACTTTTGAATAATGTATTAAATTCAAATGAGTGACAGGTACAGAGATGAGATGTTGTTGTATATGCACAATGGAATGGGGTATATGTAAGTAAAATTGGAAGAGGATGATATGATGAAATGGTCTAATATATGAAATATATCACAGAATTTTGTTCCATTACTCATGAAGGGTATACAACACGTCCATTGCTATTCTATCTGTAAAGGCTTTGTTCTGAAAATTATAGCTCAATGCCATCCCATGCCATGCCACACTACCATATTATTCCGCTCCCCGATTAAATTACCTCTCGGCAAAGGACAATATGAGCAGTGTAGATTGCTATTATTATTGGATATGCTTTTTGCAAATATATTTTTAGTCTACCTCTAATTACTGGAGTGGTTAAAGCCGTTTTCCTCTGCTCGAGACAAGGGTTCCGGTGAAACTGGGAATATCGGGTGATCGCCTCGGAATCGGGAAGGGAAAAACATGGCCACATATATCATCATCCTCTATCCATTTCTTTCCCACTTTCCTTTGCTTGACTTTTCCAGGAGCCGATATTCTAGAATGGGAAGTTTAATTTATGGAAGGAGAAATAGAGAAAATTACAACAAAAAACTTTTTTGGAAGTTGGAACTGCTGCTGAGAGCTGTATATTATGTATACTATCATGTGCAAACTTATTATTTCCAGCTCCAAACCCGAGGAGAAAGAGGAGGACAAAGAATTACGGAAAGCAGTGCGGAGAAAAAAACCTATGTGCAATTTATTTTTTTATGTTGAAATTTCTTTTCTTTCCTGCACGGAGAAAATCCATGAAATGGAAGAGGAAGTGAAAAAAGCATTTGAAATGGTTTTAAGGAACGAGAGGTGACGCAAATGTGAGAGATTGGAAAATGGGCAGAGAGCAAATATAGTACATGTAAAAAAACATTTTGCAGTAGACATTCTCACCTCACATTTCCCCACGTTTAGGAAATGATATTGTCATTCTCACATGCAAAAATAACAAATATATTTATTATGTAACGGAATATTACTAACATTACCTTTTCCCTTCAGTTGTAATCATGACCTTACCAATAAACTTCATTATCTATGAAAGTAACAAGTAAATCATAACGAAAATTGCTTTTATGTAAATTCATACTTGATATTTCTCCTTATAATATGTCTTCAATGTATGAGCAAATATTTTTTAATGTGCTTCTTGATTCGTACTGCAATATGCAGTAAAAATATATGAAACTTATACAGAACATCGCTGTTTTAAAAAAAATCCATTCAATTTCATTTTGTCAGAACAAAGACGGTTATTATCTAGTGGTGATCGTTTGTGGAATAAAATATGTCCTGTTGTAGTACATAGATTAGGTTACATTTGGACAGATTTCCATCACTGCGAGATGCATATTTTATTATACAAAATGAAAATTACATAGGGCATATGTTAACAAAAAAAGTTTCTTGTGTAGCTGACTAGCCCAGAAATTTTTTTTTTCGTTTGTAAATGTATATATTCCACACAGGTAAGCTGGTTGCATTAAATTCGTCTACAATGTACAAAATACAGTTTGAGGTTCAACACTTAAATAATCTCTTATTGTTTAATTTATTTAAATGTTGTCTTTTGACTCGTTATGTTTAATTAGAATTACACAAAGCTTGTCCATTCATTATACTAAGTTCATTATATAGCTTTAATTTTTTTCATTTATCCTATAATTCTGCTTAAAAAATAAAAAATAAAATTATAGCTTCATAATTTTGAAATGATCAAATCATGCGTTCTATGCTCTCTTGTAAGGTACATTTTCCCTCATCTTTTTTTTTGTTCTGCCATATTCATATATCAGCTATTGCCTATTATACTGTATTTTTTTCTTTATTATTCATCAGTATCACTAAATACGTACACTTACATGAAAGTAAGAAGTTTAGTTTACCAGTATCAACTACCTTTCCGAATACATTGAAATTGGATTTTTGCCTTCCGACTAAGATATTCGGGACAAATTTGGACACATCGATTTCAAATTTTTCTATAATCCAACTTTTTGGACTTTAGACTACTCCAAGAATTTATTAGTTACCTTGAAAAAATGAAGACATGAGAGAATGCTTCCACGTGCTCAAAATTTTTGCGCAACCCTTTGTTTAAAGCATAAATTACCAGTTCTCTTTTCATCCCATATCAAAATGAACATAGTTATAATAATGTACATTGAAAAAGTCCGTTCTATGTGCTCATAAAAATTAAGCACAAAATATATGTATTTAAGATGTATTATGCGGTGAGTAATGAATAAAGGCAATAATAAATTTTAAATAAAAAATAAGAATTATGCATGGTGGTGACCGTTATTTGAAATAAATACACCATATTGAACCCCGTGTCGAACTTTATGTTTTCACTCATTTTAATCTCTGATAAATGCATAGTTTTTCTAAAAACGGAAAATAAAACAGAAAGTGTTTATAATTTGTGTTTTTGGTATAGCATACTAGTCCAGACTTATTTTTTTTTCATTTCTGAACGTATATATCACATATAGGTCACAAGTAGTACTAGAAGTAGAACAATGATGTTTTTTGAATGTTAACTAACACAAATTGTAAATTAAATTATACATAATTATTCATAATAATACATAATCAATCGCATGACTTATTAGCGAGGGATCCTTCCACATCCAAAGATCTTGATTTTGATGATGTTGGTGAGAATGGGTTTCTGTGGCTCTTCATTATTGCATTTTTATATCAACATTACTACAATTACTTAATTGTAATATGAGAAGTTCATTACAAAATTTGCATTTTATGATGTAAAAGAATCTGGTTAAAATTTGCGCAATTCTAGCAGATCAAAATGAACATAAACGTAAATTCACTGACTACACGGGATCATTATTCTATGAAATAACTCATGTTTGGTCATCAAAATCTCAGTTTTTTATAAGCATGCAACGTTTAAAGTTACAGCTTTATTGCGACTTTTGTGACCAAATATCAATTAAACCGGCACCAGTTGCAAGGGCCACTTTCATCATTCTAAATAAGTCCAATTACCATTGCATTGTGAATATGTTGATATGATTATGATTGGACTTCATTGTCTTCATTTGTTGCCTTTTATCATACTGCTGTGCGGTGGCTGAGTGACTTGGTGACGCCATCATCCATGCATATCCTTAAATGTGCCGCTCTATGTCTTCGTTTTCCATCTGACAATTTAAACATGATCTTATTTAAAGTTTGAGAACACTTTTCTTACAAATTTCAATCGAAAACTATGGATTTGCTTTGAATTTTGAAACAGTCTAAAAAAAGGCCTGCTGATGCAGATAATTAAGGTTGGAAGCGTAAATTGCTTCTTGTTCGAAATCAAAAGTTTGACGAGAAAAAAAAATTATGATGGCATAAGATAGCATACGTAATCCCACTTATATCATAACGCATGAAAGAAAGCTGACAAAGTAATTATAATGATATTATTTTGATTTTTCACGCATTACATAACTGACAGTGACTGGAGAAGATAATGGTTTCAAAAATGATGTTCATGTGTATTGATTCTGATGGCAATGTGCACTAACTTTGTCAAGTTGAAAAGCACAATTACCCAAGTCGCAGTCTTAAAGTTAAGGAAGGATTCAATTTTGAAAGGTGGTATGATCAGAATCACAAAAATAGATATTGACTTGATTGCTAATATAGCCTAGAGAAACTACACCATTGGCGTATTTTAGGAGGTTATTGTTATCGGAATTGGTTATCGGAAATGACAAAGATATGATTAATCAAAAATGATAATGAAAGATGTAAATATAACTTCCGCTGTTTTTGATTGCTGTAATTTGTGTATTATGGATATATATGGAATGGCCACATACATAACACAAGTAATTAAAGTTAAAAATTGCGAACTCGTATAAGCTTTCAACATTTTCATATTTCAAATTCAAATTATTATTTATTTTCCTAAGCTCAATTAGCTGACAATTCGAGCCGGTGCCCCTTCCATTACTCAAAAGAGTGACTTTGGCAAGATGCCTCTCAAGTAAGGAGTTGACTGCAACTGAAAGTTAAATCGTTGACTGATTGAATGGAGTATCAACATGGTGCAATTTGCACTTTACATGTAATCAGTACTCACAATCACGTTTGAAATCAATGGTCAGGGATCATCAACAAAATTAATAATTACAAATGACGACGATGATGAACCGTGAGCTTATGAACTCTTTAAGACAATCAATAAAATATATACGTCATTATTTTGTAGCGATGATATGCAAAGGTATTCAAAGTGTACTCATGTAGGATTTAATACGGTCAATTTGCATCATTCATTTGTAGCTTTTAAGCCACAATATTTTAACAAAATGCTTAATCCATACAAAATGGGCTTGTAAGCTTGTTAGCAATCATGTTTAATGTAAACCCAAATTAGGTGGGCATTGTGCACAATTAATTGAAGATGCTTAATACTTTCTACGTCAAGTAGCTAGATTATCTTTAAAGTTTTGGATGTTTTGCGCTGCAAGAAATAAATGGTAATCAGGGGGTTTTGGATATGAGTTGAGAGAAAAAAAGTACTTGAGCTTGACCAGTGGAGTCAGTAACAATATTGTAGCCATAAGCTTGCATTATAATTTAAGTAAACATGTTGAAATTAGTAGAATAAAACCCACTTTTTTACGAGCATTTACCGACGTCAAATACAACGGTAAAATATCACAACAGTGCAAACACCTCCACAGAATTAAGATAACACATTATCTTAACAGTGCGCGCGTGTATCTACGTGCACAACATGGCATATAAAAACATCCGAAAAATTTATGAGGTCAATGAAATTCCCATGTAGCTTTTCATAATAAAAGATGCAACAAAATTAAATCATGCTCGATGCAAAAATGAATGTAAATGAAAATTAAAAAAAAAATTATATCATATCAATGACATTTTATAAGGGGCCAAGCAAAGGGGTGAAGGGTTACAACCTCAGGAGTCATGGGAAAAGTAGCGTCACCCCATCCACCGTTCCTACTTTGTTCACCTTTCTACACCAACATGTTTATGAGGGTGCTGTTTGGGTGCATTTACAATTCATCAATCACTCCAACCCTTCTCTTTTGTGATTCCGGCTTCCCGCACATGTGTTCATTCATGTTCATTCATTCGCCATTCTGGAGTGCTTTTTTTTTGCATTTAGTTAATTAATTTAAAATAATTTTGATAGTTTTCGAGAAAGCAGTTAGGAAAGGTTGGTAATTGTTCTTGTTGAATAATGCCATATTGACGTTGGTGGTTTTTAAGTTGTAGTTCAGTTTAATTTCATTTTTAATTTTTTTTAAAAAGTATGCCGTGGTCGTGGGCGTGACATTCTGTCTGTTGGATAGGGCGATAAAGATAAAGATAATTATATAGATCGCTAAAGATCTTTAATCTTGATTTGTAATGGAGAAGATCGATTCATTAAACTGTCCCTGGATGACAGACACCCAGATGGAAAACCTACAGGTAAATAAGATAATTACTCTGATGGACTTCATTAGTGCACCTAAGGAACTGGTCCTTGAATCGATGGAGATCTCGACTGGGGTGAGTTAATTGTGATATATAACTAACTAAACTATGTTTAAGCTAATCTAGGGCTAACATGTCATGTTGTTGATTTCTTTTGAACCCTTACTCTGACAGGAATACCAAAAATTTAGACAATTAGTCCTCCGTCATATGCAGCCTTGTCCGGTGGGGCTGCGTCAATTGGCGGGACCTGAAATGGTGACGCCAAAATCGACGGGTATTTTAAGGTAAATCAGAAGAGAGTGGCAATATGAAATGATAAAAGAATTATTACAAAAATTAATTGTTTAAATGCGGCTGATGTATAATCAAATGTTCCTATGATTATGTAATTATGTTTAGTTTGGATAAGCTGCTCAGAGGCGGACTATTTCCCGGGGATGTGATCGAGCTGTACGGGAAGACCGGAACTGGGAAGACCCAACTCTGCTTATATTTGGCTTCCCAAGCCTGCCGCTGGCAAGGGGGGAATTCTTCGGTGATATATTTTGATTTGAAGAATGACTTCGATTCCAATCGACTCCTGAACCTTTGTGGGGGCGATGATACAGTAATCAAATATGAAACATAACATGACATATTTAATTAAGTTTGAATTCGTGATTTTTAAATGGATATGATTTTAATTTAACTTTTCTTATTGTGAATTTTTTTATTTTTATGATTTAGGTTTTGGACAACGTGATGATTTTTAGGGTTGCAAATCTGGAAAAGCTCATGACAAAGCTGGAAGATATCAAATTGGAATTTATTGGTGGGATCAATGGATTTTATAGCAGATGTGAGCTTCTGGTGCTGGACTCAGTCCCGATCGTCATTTATCCTGCGGTCCAATCTGATCAGTATTGTAAGTAGATTGACCAGTTAACTATCCAAACCATTGTAAAACTGCAGCTCAAGTGACCTTCATGCATTTTAGTATTTTATTTTTAATTAAATATATTTTAGCCTGGAGGTACCACCAGGAAAGACTACTGGAGAAATTGGAATGGTTAGCTAACCACATGAACCTCACCGTAATCCTAGTCAATCATGCTGTCACCCCGCGAACAATTGCAAATGGTGGCGCCCCAACGGTGAAGGCAGCACTTGGCAATTACTGGCAGCACAAGATTAATCTAAGAATTCAGCTATCTAAGCTTACCGTGTTGTCAAATAGTTCCGCTTATTATTCAGGTTATTTGGAGAAATGTAGTCGTGGACCCTTTGGGGGAAGTTTTTATTTTTGTATAAAAACTAATACAATTGAAGATGTTAATGTTAGGCCAGGGGACAAGGCAAAGTAGTGTAGAGTAGAAGAATTAGAAATGTGTAATATAAGGCAGATAGAGATATATCTACATTTTTATATTCAGTTAGTTTGATGATAGCTTGATTAGTGTCATTTTTTGCGTATTTTATAAAAATATGCATGGTCATCGATTCGGTGATCTCATAATATGGAGCATGTAACTCCCGAAATATCTAAATGTTCAATAATCGGTGCTATAAGGCAGGTCGATATAATTAAACGTTTTGTGATTTTGTTAGCTTACGATTAGTAAGATACGCCTATATTAAACTGTGTAACTTATTTATATACTATGTATTTATATACTACAAAATATATAATATGTAGTTGAATGTTTTATAAATATTAAGTAACAAATCAGTTGCATGAAATGTTTTCATTTTAATTTTTATGAAGTCTGGCCAAGTCGAACACGGTACTATTGTTTAAGTAATAAAATAATTATAATAATGTTCCACAGTCACTCTTTGTAGAATAATCTTTCTTGTATTTATTGAGCTTGAAATCAACTTATCGAATGTCCAAACATTAGATGTGTTTAATAAACCAAATAGTGTAAATCACGTTACCTGATAAAAGTCAAGTTTGTAGGTGCTCGATTCGTGGAACCATACATTCATCATTATGACTTCCAGATAGATGTTTATTATCTTTGTTATGTAATGATTAACTGGAAGAAATTTAAGAAATTGCGTCATATCTTCATATAATGTATAGTGCTTTACACATTGGTACTGTAGAATATATGAATTATGAATAACTTCATTCAGAGCTGGGCATGTCATGTAGTGCTGAGGTTGAATCCAGTACTAGCAACGATGAAACTATAAGTTTCGGCACTATATCAAGTACTGTGATTACGTATGGATGATTATTCTATATTTTATCTAAATGAAATGACAAACGAAAAAGTGCTGTCGTTATATCAGATGAACTCACTTTAGTTATGAAGGTCGACCTGTGCAGTTTTGATAGAAATTGTTATTGCCAACTGTATTATTTCCAAGCATGTTAGCCAAGACGTTCATCCTCAAGAGGCCCTTAGAAGGGTTCCCGAAACTCGGCGACTTTGAGTTAGTCGAGGACATACTGTCCGAGCAATTTAATGATGGAGGTATCCACTTTGACTTTTTAAAATTATTTTGTAGACAAGGTTTAAATAACATGGTACATGCAAATAATATTTTAGTTGAATTTGGTAGAAATTTTGGCAAAGACAGAATGGCTTAAGGTGGATCCGTACATGATACTTCGTTCCGTTCCAGGACAACCTTTTGTTGGTGAGAGGTTACAAGGGTCTTGAAAAGTCGTATTTCCGAGTTCCCGGAGGGAACAAATATATACGGTTCCTTTGTGTAGTGGGATTTAACAATCTACAAACCAGATCCGAAAGGACCTCGGGATTATAAAACAATTCGTAAATTGCCAGATATGAAAGGGTTACAAGACTCATATGCACTTGGCGCTATTGGAATGCCTGAAAATAGCGCATATTTCGGCCTTCTTGAGCTTTGTCAACCGAAGGCAGAAGATACATTGGTTGTCTCTGCGGCTGCAGGTGCCGTTGGAAGTGTTGTTGGGCAGATTGGAAAAATCAAAGGTAAAATCTTAAAAGTAGCATCTATCGCCTTGATCACATTTTAATCACAAAATCTTTCATATTTTGAATAGGTTGTAAATTAATCGGGTTTACTGGATCCGACGATAAATTACAATGGCTTAAGGTTCTTGGATTCGATGTGGCCATTAACTACAAGAAGGAAACAGAATTGGTAGCTGTTTTCCAGAAACATGTTCCAAATGGCATTAATTGCTATTTTGACAATGTAAGCTTCCCAAATACTTTCATGCAAATAGTCATTGTGGACCTGTCGACTTCATTTTAATTTTTACTCTGAAAGGTCGGAGGCTAATATGTCTATCATGTTGTGAGGAACATGAGTCAAAGTGTAAAAATTGCACAATGTGCATCCATATCTGAATATACCAGTTATAGACCCTCTGTTCCCCACGTTCCCTTTGACTATCCAACATTCCGTATTCGCGGTGCAAGTTTGGAAGTGTTCCAATTGATACAGGGGAGCGACCGATGGTTTGAGGGTCTCCACCAAATAAGAGATTTGATTGTCGAGGTAATTAAAAATGTCCAATTCTGTACTTTTGTCTTGTGTGTATTGTGAATAGATATGAGCTTAGATATTTATGTTTATAAATCTTTTTTTTACTCCGTTTGTTTACACAGGGCAAAATCAAAGTGCAGGAGACAGTTACAGAAGGATTCGAGAATATGCCACAGGCATTTATTGATTTGCTCCATGGGAAGAATACATGAAGCAAATTATCAAAGTTGTGGACAATCCAAATCAAGGGAAATTATAGTTCAAGTTTAGCGTGACTTATCCCCTAAATTTTTCCTCCATTTTTCTATTCGTAAATATTGTGAAAAACCTCCTCCAATTAAATTAAAAATATTCATTATTTAAGTTAAATTTGCCACAAGCACGCATTGCTTTAAAATGACATGAAAATTAATTCATTGTTCGGTTAACCTGGTGGTGCAGTATGATCTGATGAAAAAAATATATTTGGAGAATGAAAAAAAATAATACATGAGCCCAAAGCCCAGCAATCTATGAAAAACGGATTGAAGCCATATGACATTTTGGAATCTTTTCCGGTCTGTTAGAACCATTCATGTTTGGATTCATCTTTTCATTTCGGATCATATATTATAATATATGACTGCAGGCTAAAGTACTGGAGAATCCAGAATAATATAAATGAATGCAATAATATTTAATGTTTCAACATTGTGTGAGATTGAGTTTGCTGAACAAGGGATACCTGTTGAAAACCGGATATCATTTGATAAAAATTCACTCATTTATTGTTAGTGAAATGACAAAACCTTTCTTTTTCTGTCTGGAGAGAGGATGAAGAAAATCAATATCATTTCATTTCTAATTCGGTATGTATTTCATATCCATCCCATATCATAACACTTTTAAATTTAACTTTGTATATAATATGCATACGGATGATAATGGCATTATGACATTTCTTTGCATATTGCGCAACTTCCATAATCAATCTCCGGAATTTGCCATATACCTGTCACCAACTCCAATTCAAAGCAGTTTATCTCCAGCCATAGATTTGAAAGTATGGACAGAAGAGAAAGTGAGAGAGATAGAGAGAGAGAGGATAAAAAATTGGATCTGATCAACATAATTAAAAAATATACAAATTTACACGATGAAATTCATCATTTATATTTCACTGTACTTTCACTATAAGCCTATTGTAATTGTTCATTTCACTCCAGTCACTCACTCACTATAAGTCTCATACTTTTTTTCATTTCTACTTTACCTGTTACTGCTTGCATAGGGAGAATCTAATCCAACATATTCATAGCTATTAAGCGAGAGTTCCATGTAAATTGTATACATCAATCAATATCACCAGAAACAATGTTGAAATTTCAGTTCTCTTTCCACCGACAAGATACCCTCCGCAAGTATTGTCAGCACGATAATCATCATATAAATCAATACTGTAAAAAGTAAACTTAATTTAGATGATATAAAACATGATGATGTATACTAAATTAAAAGTGGATAGAAGTAGCTGAGTAGTGATTTTTGAAATGCAATTCAATATGGATTTAGTCAATTCCTTGCTTATAAATACGACGAGTAAAGCTAAATAGAAAGTGGATAGAGGTAGCGGTGATTTTTAAAAATCCATTTCCATATGTTTCGACATGACATAAGCTTATAATTACGAAGAGTGAAGCTAAATAGAAAGTGGATGGGGGTAGCGGTGATTTCACATAAATCAATACTGTCGAGAGAAAACTTAATGTAGATGATATACACCAGAGTTTCATCGTCAGATTTCATCAAGTCTTGTCATCATGGCATTTACATCGCCGACATCAATACTTCCATCGCCACCGGTAGCTATTTTTGGTTTCTAACCTTACTCATTTCATAGTAACTGTTGTAACATAGATTGGGCCGTTACAATTTCCTTGTCCTCAACTGATTTTCCATTTCATTCAAAACAGACTCTTATACATGATCTCGTCAGTTTCATTGAAAAAGTCTTGGATGGGGCAAAATGGGTTTGTATGAGTGGACGCAGCAGATTCTGATATGGTTAGTTCTATTTATCACTTTTCTTCCTTCGATCTCCTTCCTCTCCTCATCCTACTCCAGAGAAAATAGATGATGTAAATGTATATCGTGATAAACACTAAATAAATTTGTTTTTTCCTTATTTATTTTAATTTCATTTGAAGTTATACAAGACATATTCTGCGAGAAATTTCCTATTTAGGTAACAATATAATTTCATTTATTCTTGCGGAAATTAACAATTCAATAATTGAATGAAATGACATACCACACTTTTCAACTAAACTTTTACTCTGTCAATTTTAGTTATCCCCATCTCAATTCTCCAGCTTCAACAATGACATCAATATCATATTATTTGTACCGTATTGCCAAAATGCATCACGTATTATTACTTGCTCAGTTAACTGTGGTTGTCATACTTTTGATTCACTAAAGTGGCTGCTCTATAAATGCTTAACTTTATACATAATGATAATTTCTATAAAGATTTACAATCTCCTTTTAATTCATGTGTAATTACGTTTTAAATTTTACTTATATAACCTACACTTACATGAGCAACATGACAAAAACATGCTATTGTCATTTCAAACAAATATATTATATATTTTTTCAATTGCTGTAAACGCTATTTGTTAACTTCTTTAAATAGTCAATAATTATATATAAATTCATCGGGCAATCAAAATATAAAAACTAGAAAACAATTGTACAATGATAATTAATACTAAAAAATGTATAACGATATTTGTTTTCTTTTAAACAAACGGGAACCAGTGCCTGTCGACGCTCAACTGAAAACCTCTGTTTTGAACGCAGTAATATTAATTCATTTCTGTAATCATTTCAACAATAGTCAACTGTGCTTCGTCGACATTCCATGCTTCACCACTTATCATTACGTCCGTGTAGGAATTATCCATTCTGGTTCCAGGAACTACTGCCAACTCGACACCAAACGCTTCTTGCAACTCTTCTTTATGCCGATCCATTATGTCAGCAGCATTCTGGGAAGGGATAGTAATGCGTAACTGCGAATGGATAAATTTAAGTAAGCAAACATTTCGCGATGCTATGTTTGTCCCGACTTAATGGCTGTCATATACATATTGCATATTTTACATAACTCACATTAATAAAATTTTTTGCTGAATCCATGTCACACGGATACAAGTAAGTTTTCATTGCATTCCCAGAAACCATCCGTCTCTCCTTCATGTATTGCATAATCATATTATTTGCCTTCCTGCAATCGATATAAACGATTATCGTTCTATTATTTATAATGTGCAACTTTGACTTATCATGAGTCATAATAAGATGGGAATATTATTACAATTAAATACGTAAGTTATTATAAAGTAACTTACATTATTCCTTCTGCATTTCCTTTCAATTCTACTATGCATGATCCCAAGCGGGGATAGTCATTTCTCAAGTGCATACTTACAGAACAAGAGTTTTGAATGAGCTGTTGTCGTTTTCCTCTAAATCCGACGAGACCATGACCTTCATTGTTTGAGACTTCAATAGACAATTTAATCGATTTAGATGAGGTTGGGATTAGTTGAGGAAGTGAAGCACATGTATGGGGAAATACGCTAGCTCCTTCGTAAAGTCCTTGGAAGAAAATATTCGTTACAGCCTTTAACCCATTGGCCGTAGAAAGCGCCCCTACATCACGTAACCAATCGGAAACCAAATTAGCGGAACCAAATGACCCAATCACAACTGCAAAGTGCACACCTTCTTCCTCTCGGAAACGAAAAGAGACTTTTAGGGCTTGAGACATTGATTGAATGCTACTGCGTTCAATTAGCACCAAGTACATAGTAAATTCAGAAATGGCTATTTCAATGCGGATTTGATCTTGGATGAAAGGGTGGGTATCGTCCTCTTTATGTTGGACTTTTGCTTGCTTATTGTCATTTCCAGTGTCGGTTCCAGCATTGTTTCGTGACCTCGAACCGGCATGACAGACATCAAGTTCCATTCTCCTTTGTCTCTCTTGTCGCATTTCCTCTGATAAACTCGATGATATTGTTGAATTTTCAGTAGATTGCTCTCCTTCTATTACACTGTCCTGCTGGGGCAATATGTGATTCACTTGGGGACGTGAATGACTGGACAGACTACACAATTCTCCCTTAAAAAAATATGAAATAACTGAAACTTAGTCCACACGCATAATAATTACTAATGCCAACTGTGTTAGGCGTTATAACCATAATATAAACCAAGCTCAAATTATTTGAAATGATTACTTAGTTTTCATGTGGTTACAACTTACGTAACAATGATGTTAACGTTTGTTAGGTGCTAATTAAAAAATATAATCATGCTACATTTTGCCAGATCTCATATGACACTGTCAATATAACCGTCACCGTAATAAATACACAGTCTTACCATGTTATTTTCAGACTCATATAATGAAGTATCATTTTCTTCCTCCTTGTTACCATCTTTGTTCTCGTCTCCGGACGCCATGTTGATAAAGAAACTTTTGTATAAATACAATATGATACTTTTTTATGTCTATTTGCTCAATATCAATTTATGTATAAATTTTTCACAATTTAATTTTGTTGAAAAACGTAATAAAATTAATAAGGTTATCAAATATACGTCAGCTTAATAACAATTAACTTGAATTTTAAATTTATTTAAGAAAAAAGTATGAAATGCTCGATGTGATATTTGTGACTAAAGAAAATAATTTATATTCTTGAACAAACGACTTATTGTCAACCTCAATCTATTCGAACGCAACACTAGATTGGACTTTAATTACAAGTCTCTATTTGATCTTTTTCTGTAATATTTAACGCATTATTCATCATATCATATTACATTTGTGTTTTTTATGACGCGTATTTCCCGTCGTTTTTAGTCATAGACTTGCAGAGGTAGATCATTTTTTACTTGTGAAGAAATTAACGATGTGAAGGAAAGACTCACAAATGGACTTGGATTGTTCCTTGTCGTAACTGAGGGTATCTGGTTTGTAGAATCTGTATTGTAAAGTATAGAAAAAAAATATCCTCCACCAGAAAACATTGTATTATATTAAGAAGCAGTTCATAATCCTCAGATTTCATATCATTGAATGCTGCCTTTGCTTTGTCTTTTGTTCTAAATACATGGTAGATGCTGTGAAGCTACATTAAAAATCAACTTTTCCTTTCAGTATTCTGCAAAACATATTTCATTAATTTGCCCTTTTGACCAAAATTTTATGACTTTCTCTCGTTACTCTGAGAATTACCACACTGATTAACTGACATGTTGGTTGCAATTGTATATAGTAAGACATCATACATTACATTACATCAGAGAGTAACAAGTTTACAACAACAGCTACTTGATAAATTAATTTTCTTCATATTTAGTCTAGGAAATCAAAACAAAGATTTCTTTCATAAACCTACAGACTGAGAATGTAATGTGTACTAATAGGTTTTATGCTTCCATAATAATCAGCACTTTTAATTTTTGGCTTGTTATAATATTTACATAAGGATAATATTTGTTAAGTGGTGATCGTTTGTTGACAAAAATGAATAATATCACAGCTCGTATCGCACTTTACATTAACATCGCTTACCATATCTGGGAAATAAATATTTTTCATAAAAAAATTAAATGTAAATGGAGGAGTTGTAATAAAATTGTTACTTGTGTAGCATTGTAGTTCGCAAATTTTTTTATCATTTGTAAAGGTATATATACTACACAGGTTGTCTTGATGCAAGAAGTAAAAATGGTTCAATGTATTGTTTGAATGTTAACCCTCAAATATATTTTTTTATTTAGATTATTTAAATGGGGATTCCATGCAATATAATATATATCATTCTATAGCCCTTGCCTTGCTTGTCATTTGTCATAATAATGCGGATGTGGGACGAAGAAGCTTTTAAGTCAGTTGAGTTTTAATTACTCTACTTGGAAGGTATGATATGAAATATATCATACATGAACAAAGATTTCTTCATATACCTGGTGACCAAGAATATAATAAGCATTCCTGATTGATGAGGTAATATGTTTTATGCAAGCAGCTTTACTGCCCACAAAATCATCTTTATTAACTATTTTTAACAGTAGAAACTTGGGTGGTGGTCATCGTCTGCTGAATTAAATGCATCATATTGCAGCCCATATCACACTTTTCATTTGTACCCATTTGCATATAAGGGACATATCCAGTTTACTTTTTAAAAAACTGAAAACTTGACAGAACGAATCAGAAAGAGTGTATTTTTCCCTCCTTTGTGGCATACCGTTGGCAAAATATTTTATTTCATTTTTGAAGGTATACAGCTAACACAGATTGGCTTCTTTCTATTCGGTTAGTGTTAGAGCTGGGGGCAGACCGATTCAGGCCTTTCAGACTTTTTCAGGCTTTTTATTCTCCAGCGTTCAAATGATGGAATTTTGAAACGATCTTTTCACCAAAAAATTCGCAATTTTTTTCTGATCAGATATGGTCTTTGGAACTTGTAATTCAGCTTCCGAGATTCACAGGGCTTCGGAAAGCCTGAAAAGTCTGGTCTGAAAATT